>VWZL01000805.1:75890-103879 GCA_013396915.1 Stercorarius parasiticus | reverse complement strand
GTGATCTGCTTCCCCGGGCTCCCCAATTCCGACAGTCCAGTTACCCGGCGGCTTCATTCTTCAGCTCCTTTTTATCCCTAATGTTTTGTGACTGGCTCTGGCAGCCCCTCCTGATCTCCTGTGATGGCACAACTGCATCATCCGAATTGGATTTTCCAGTAATAAACTTAATAATGAACCACAATTAACGTTTTCAGCTGTTAGAAGCAAATAGAGCTCGCTAGATCAGAAGAAAAGGCTCAGAGGAGACCCTATAGCAGCCTTGCAGTACCTAAAGGAAGGATGGGGAGGGACTCTTTATGAGGGAGTGTAATGATAGAACACGGGGCAATGGCCTCAAACTGAAAGAGGGTAGATTTAGATTCTATATCAGGAGGAAATTCTTTATGGTAAGGGTAGTGAGGCACTGGAAGAGGTTGCCCAGAGAAGCTGTGGATGCCCCATCCCTGGAAGTGTTCAAGGCCAGGCTGGATGGGGCTTTGAGCAACCTGGTCTAGCAGGAGGTGTCCCTGCCCATGGCAGGGGGGTTGGAACTGGATGATTGTTAAGGTCCTTTCCAACCCGAACCATTCTGTGATTCTGTGGATGCTCGTCCCCATGCAGTCGCCGGCACTGCTTACATACACTTAATTTGCAGCATGAAAAGATGATCTGTGATCAGCGTGAGTAGCTTCCTAGTGGCAGTAGTTCCCAGGAAGAGTGATGACTGGGATGGTTTTGGGTCACGCCATCACCTCATGAATTTATTCCAGTCATGTGCTGGGGCAAGAGGGCCTCGCCTTGGGTCTGGCTTCTGCCAGGGTTCGTTAAAGTGGTGTTGCCATGACCAGTAGAGGCAGTGTTTTGGGGAAGCGTCAGGCCTGCTGTGCTTATAGTATATACTTCTTGTCTTATGGTGCTCTGAGAAGGATTTGACTTACTGTACCGTTACCCTCCTATATGCAGGCTAAGGCTGTGTTATACAGCTCTTCTTTGATGCTTACTGAAGCTGTGTATCTCAGCTGACCAGAAGTTTGAATGCGTGGTTATCTCGTGCAATCTCATGAGGTTATCTAGAATACCTAGTTGCAGATTTGAGGACTCCTGTGGAAAATTATATTGTATTAAAATTATATTATTGCAAACAAGAAAGTTTTTGGTACAACTTATATTATTTATTGTGACTCCTTGTTTGTGGGTTTCAGTAATCAAATTACACAAGATCAGCAGATTTTATTTACAGGCCAGTTAAACATCGTCTGAGATGATCAAACGGTCCACGTAAACTAGGGACTAATTTTCAGTCTGCTGTTGTATTGCTATCCTTTCAATCCTCTTGTAGTGGAATGGCTTTATAAAACCTAAAGTTCCCAGAACAGGAAAAGAATGAAACTCTTGTAATTTTTATTTGTAGTAGAAGTTATCTTCAATTTTTAGCTTTGGTTTAGTTTTAACTTGCCTTCTTGTGGGTGGATCTTCTGTTGAATTGTCTCTGGCTTCTGAAGTCAAACAGTGCAGTTTCTGGGAGCACAATGAATCATGGAGCAGTCCCACGTGCTACCGCAAAATCCGCTTGCTGGATCAGTACATTCAGGGTTCCTTGCCATAGGATGTGTAGCATGCGTTGAAATCTGTTCCTAAAGAATCCTACAGAAAGGATGCTGTGACAGCTGTTGCATCCCAGGGTAGAAATGAGGTTGCAGTGTTAGAAGTGTTGGCAAGCTAGCCCTGCTTGTGGCAGTGCACCAGGTCTCTTAATCTTTGCCAGGCGGCAGCTATGTGCTGCTACAAAGACAGAGGAGCAGGCAGCTACATTTTTCTGAGGCAGCATTTCTGGAAGAGCAAGCCCTGAGGCTACTTGTAGCTTATGTACTGAGGATGCTGGAGTGAGACACACTTGCGAAGCAGGGAGCAAGATCAGGAAGTCGTGTGACAGAGACACAGGTGTGTATAGCTCTGTGAATAACATTGTTGTTGGATGTTGGTAACCCTAATAAGGTAGTTTGGATATGTGGGGGACACATTTTAAGGCCTTTTGAAAATTTTATGTTGTGTTTGGTTAATGCTATCATAGCATTTAGCGCATTTCCTTTTGAAGGGACAATTCTATTCCAAGCTGACTAATTCCTGAACTTTTAAAACCACAACAAGATAGTGTGTGGTACTGATGAGTCACTGATTGTGAATCATACGTACTTCAGTACAAATAAATGAATCCCTTTGTTTCATTTATTTTTGTTTTGTAGTATCTGGAAGGCCCAGAGAAAGATCATGACCTTGTAGAACTAGGTACTGCATAAGCACAGACAAAAAAGACCCTGAGCCTGCGTATACTCATTTCTATCTGTTTATTTAAGCTTGATTTCAACTTGTTTTATCAATGTGAATAAAATAAGTGTGTCTAAAACTCTTTGAAATGGAAGTCTAATAGTAAACATTTCTGCCTTGTGGAGTTTAAACAGTCTAGGAAGGAAAAAGTAAGTGCACTATGTAATGGGCTATGCTTCCCAGGAAGAGAGAAACCGTAAGAGTGTTAGCTTGCTAGCAGATGTACATCTCCATATCTAGTCCTAGAAACCGAATTCCAGAAACTGACCCCTTGAATTCCAGTCCAATATCTTAGTTGCAGAAATTGTATTAACTACATTCATTACTTACTTGCATTAATTACAGTACTGCATTAGTAAAGTTAATTTGAAGTTTTAATTGACTTTTTAATGGAAAAGTATATGTAGAGGGAGCAGTAGATGGTGTGTGTGTGTGTGTGTCTCCCACTCCCTTGCATGGTGGTTTTTGTTCTTGGGAGAGGTATGTGCCAAAGAATCTGCTTTTGGCTCAAAGAGATTTTCTTCTGAATCAGCACTTCTCTGTGGTTGATTTTTGTGAAACTAGGAAAATTCATTAGGCTGCAATTGTAAAACTAATTTGTGGAATGAACTGCAGAAAGACTAAACAGCAACATTGAAACTGCTTATGAGAGTTGTCTACCCCTGACCTTATCAGTTATTATCATTTGCTCATGAATATATGTTAGCTTGCTTAATAGTTTTATATCAATCAGGCCTAGATCCTGGGAGGTTGGGCTTCACCACTGAGAGATGGGGTAAATATGTTGTTCGTTTTATAAAATACAGTGTTCTGTCCACATCAGCTGGATTGTAGGCTTTTGGCTGTAGACTATGTATGCATGAAGGACGTTCTGGTTTGAGGGGGAAGAGCATCATTTCAGTAGCCAGATCAGCACTACCACTGTCACTGATGGGCTCAGCCTTGGCTGGTGGTGGGTGCATCTTGGAGCCAGCTGGCACTGCCTCCATTGGACACGGGGGAAGCTTCTAGCAGCTTCTCACAGAAGCCATTCCTGTAGCCCTCCTGCTACCAAAACCTTGCCACGCAAACTTGAGCCTCCCAGAACAGGACAGACATCAATGAACTGGAGTGAGTCGAGCAGAGGGTTACCAAGATGGGCAGGGGGCTGAAGCATTCGTCTGGTGAGGAGAAGCTGGGGCAACTGTGTTTTCTTCAGCCTGGAGAAGAGGTGGTTCTGGGACCACCTAAAAGCAGCCCGCCTGTACCTACGAGGAAGCTATCAAAAAGACAGACCCAGGTTCTTTAGCGTGGTGAAGGGTGGGAAGATGAGAGACAACAGGTATAAGCTGAGAGAAGAGAGGTTCAGAATATGTGGAAAAATATATGGGAATAAACCCTTCCCCGTGCAGCCAGTCAAGCAGTGAGACAGGATGCCCAGAGAATCTGTAAATCTTTGGAGCTTTTCAAAATGTGGCTGGATAAAGCTCTGAGCAACCTGGCCTAACCTCATAGCTAACCCTGCATTGAGTGGGAGGCTGGACAAGAGACCTCTTGAAGATCCCTTCCAGCCAGAATGATCACCTGATCCTAGCAGAAGAGGCTGATCTGGACAAATGAGAGATCTAGTGGAGAAAGTGACACCTAGCTGTCATGAATTGAAATGCAGCTTATAAGCACTGTTCCAACAACCTTAGGTTTGGGGAAATCCTGCTGTCAAGGATTTAGTGGTATTGGTTTACCCATATCCCCTCCAGCTAGAGCAAAAAGCAAAATCACGGCTGCATGAAATACAGAGAAGACAACATAAAGTTGGTAATGTTACTTTGGTTCCTTTCCTCGCGGTATAGCAAATCCGAATTCTTGATAGAGCATGTAAGGGATTTCTCTTGGAATCGTTTACTTTTCTTCTACAGTCACTAAGTGATCCATATGAACTCTCCTACTTCAAAACAAAGCAAAAAATTATATGCATCTAAGTCTTGGTTAGAAATAATAAAATGTCTGTGCTCTCTGCTTGGTTCTGTAAACATTACCCAGTAAGTGTACAATAGTGATTTCTGTCATTAGTGTATTTAGGGGGAGACATGAGTTACGTGCCCATTCATAAAAGATGGATTGGCTGCGGAGCGTGAAAGGTCCTTGTAAGTAGTGCCCTTGTTTCTAGTTGTCCAGTTGACAAATGCAGGGTTTCAGTCTGAACCTAAAATGTTATTTTCCTTGATTTTTAAATTAATTTACTTCTTCTGTTTTACTTATGTTAAAGTGCTTTCTTGGTTTGCATTCTCCCCTGTTTTCAACTTCACATCTTTAAACTTTTCTTTACTAACATGTTGATTCTGCTTTAGAATAATGGCAGGAAAAGTGAAGTGGGTAACTGACATAGAAAAGTCTGTTCTAATAAACAACTTTGAAAAAAGAGGCTGGATTCAGGTGGCAGAAAATGAAGACTGGAATTTTTACTGGTAAGTACGTTAAAAATACCAATTTCTAAATTTGTGAAGCATTTTGCCACCTTATGTTAATACCATTAATAATTTATTAGAGTGCATATTGAAAAATGAAAGATGCGGAAATTGTCATTGATTTACTGCAGTGCTTCTAAGAGTGTAACGTTGTTTTGCTGCTTCTGTAATGTCTTATGCTGTTGCTGGTCTTCTGTTCAGATTTGCATTGGTACATTCCTGTAGCTGTGCAGGCCTGCTGAAGTCATTGGCGTTCCTCAGGGCAGAAGGTCCCATCTGCATGGATCCATTCCCATGCTACTGATCTCGTGTATCGTTAGTTTGCCAAAGGTTTTGTCAGGGCGTGGAAAGTCACTGACCTAGCAAGATATCAATCGCTTCTGGGAATACCGATTGTAAAAAGTCCAGGGCAAAGGCTGTGCTCGGTGTTTTTTGTTTTGAAATGTGATACCTGATTTTATTTGATTTTTTTTTTTTTATGCAATAAGCGGGATTTTTCCTTTACTGTTGGAGAGCATTTGTGGCCTGAGGGGAATCTTTGAGTGTATCTTTTCCCAAAATTTTCTGACTACACAACATAAGCAAAATAATCCAAGAGTACACAGTTCCAATATATGATAAAATATTCTTTTATCAGTGTGACGGGGGCTTGCCCTGTTACCAGAGTCCAGGCTCCTGTAATAAAGGCCTCGAGAACTGTACTTTCCTTCTCCTTCATGGTAATGATTTATATGCAGACTAATTATTCGACGTTTCAATACTGAGAGTGAATGTGAAATTAAATCAAGATAATGGTGAAAGGAGGAGAATAAATAATCTAGCTTTTTATTTGGCATTTGTCTAATATAAGACCGTAAAATGCTGTCCTAGAATGCAGTAATCTTTTAATTGGCAGAAACAATACTGTTTAAGTAAACCAAACAATTTATATTGTCCCTTTCAAATACGACAGAATGGCAGTTTGTGCTGCCAAATGTACCCTTTGTGAACCACTTATTTAAATGGGTAGGAATCTAGTAATCTGCTCATGCTTTTGGAATGCGGTTAGGGGGGAGTCAGGGAACAGGGCACTCATGGAAACTGTTGTGTGACTGGTTGTTTTGTTTTGGTTTAGGGTTGGTTTTTTTTCTTCCTGAAATGATAATGTAGCAGACTGATGGCATTCAGAAAATATTCTTAAGTTTCCAATGTGAGACATCTAATACAGAAAATTCTTCGTATCTATGGCCCTGCTCTTATCTTCTGTGAAAAATGAAGTAGATAACTGATTTGATGACTTTGTCACTGCAGCCCTCTGATCTGGTGTTTACAAGTGTTTTTAGCAAGATCTCTGAATCACTGTTTTCAATTCATATGCTTGAAGTCCCTTGCAATTGGAGTAGCAAGGTAGTCAGTAGGAAGTTATTTTTGTGGCTGTTTTTAAGAGGAAAGCTGAGTTTCCAGAGAGTGAAGTAACTGATTTAGAAAGATGCTTCTGTAGCATTTGGGTATGCATCAGTCATTTTTAGGCCCTGCTGGGGGTTGACCTGACTGTCAACAAGCCAGAGTCCAGTAGGACCAAGTTTTCATCTTCCTTTCCTCAATTTCTGTGCCAATTTCAGTGGTAGTAGAGGGACCGATAAATCCTCTGGCAGGATTTCATTGGTTTTGCTAATAGAAGTTCGGGATATGTTGGGATTGCCGGTCACTATAAAGAGAAATGAGAGAGAGAAAAGATGGAATAAATGTAACAAAATAATTTCAGTTTTGTCCTCCTGAATTGTGTTTCTTGGTAAAAATCATTTGGTATCTGTCTTTGCTTTCAGGATGAGTGTACAAACAATCAGAAACGTTTTCAGTGTGGAAACTGGTTACCGCCTCTCTGATGATCAAATTGTCAATCATTTCCCAAACCACTATGAACTGACCAGAAAAGATTTGATGGTAAAGAATATCAAGCGCTACAGGAAAGAACTTGAGAAAGAAGGAAGTCCTCTTGCAGAAAAGGATGAAAATGGGAAATATATTTATTTGGGTATGTGGTTCTCATTGTAAGCATTAATCTTTTTTCCTGTGTGGTCAATAACCTGGAACTGAGCTAGCTTTTCTGTGCATACGGCACTGAACCTCTGAAGTGTTAGAACATTAAAGTGACTATCTTGAAATGCTCTGTCCCTGTTAATTAAATAAAGTGCACTTTGTCCTAAAATTATTTGCTGCATTCTGCAAACCTAATAGCCTTCTCTCTCTGTCTTCTCCTCCTTTTCCCTCCCCTCAAATCTGTCATTAGAGCATAGGGAAACACAAGAACAGGGAAAACGATAGAAATAGTAGCAGTAATATTGCATATGAAATACTATATTTTTCAAAGCTTTTCATAAACCTTGCTTTGAATTAATGGCTAATATTTTACAAATTGAGAGGAGTAGAGGGGATGCCACTCGATTGGGATCTTTATTGAAATTAGAGACAAAGCAGGAATAAAAGATTGAACATTTCTGTTACCACAGCACTAAGGCCCAATTCTTCCACTGTGTACTTGCTAGTATTCAGCAGTATTCAAGGAGGAGAACAAACCCTGTTTGTATGCATGGAAGTTGTATTTAGACTTAGTTTTGTAAGTAGTAAGGTCCTTAAAGAAGACTAAATTTACCAGTGCAACATTAACTGAAGCAACATTGGATGAAGTGGTAACGAAATTATTATTTCTGAATGTAAGGGTACAGAAATAGGTGTGCAACCAGGCTTTTTGTGTTTGCAGGGAGGAGTCTGGGGGAGGTCTTCATTGGTTGGGTTTTTGTTGGCGTTGTTTTGTTTTGTTTTAAATTGTGTTGAAGAGGGAAAATTGTGGGATTAAGGTACTTTGTAATAAGATTAGTGGTGAAACCAAAGGGCTCTGGAACTTCATGTGAGACAAATGGGAGTTTCTTCAATTCAAAAGTGAAAGAACATTATCTGAAAATCTTATACTGGAGCAAAAACTATGTTAAACTTTTGCCGAAAAGCTCTAGACAGAACTGAATGAACAAACTCTTCAGAGGAGAAATTTGGGGGAAGTTGGAGAACAAGTAATGACTGCTAGAAAATAAAATAAAACAAACCACAAAACCCCACCAAAAAAACCCAAACCCCAAACCAAAACCAAACCAGCTATAGATCAGGAATGAGGAGAGTGAAGTTTTGGAGGTCAGAAGGCATTGGAGTAAAACAGAGACAGGGGTATGTTGAGTTGATATACATCTTGGGAAAGTGAAATGATTCATCCATGTAAGAAAAAAAGCGGTCCTGTGTGGATGGATGTAAGGATAGTCTGACAGCAAAAAGCGAGAAATGCTTTTCTCTGGATTCCGGTAAGCATGGTAGTACTGATTGTGGGAGCAAATAAGAATGACTATGGGAGTTACATGGAAATAAAGATGACCCACATTTTGCATGCACAGAGAATGATAGTCGTTAGGGGAATGGGAGAAGATGAGAAGATGACGTAAGAAATTGAGAAAGTTTGATAAAGTTAAGTTGGAATTGTATGTAATACTCTAATTTCAAAGCATATAAACACAAGAAGAAAATTGACTCATGAATTAAAATCTATTAATCCAAAGTTAGCAGCATGCAATATTTTGCAATTGTTTGTTTAAGTAAAAACTACAACTATAATTTAAATGAGTTAAAAAGCAACACGAGTCTTAATGAAGGTGGACCATGCCAGACTAGAAAACTGAAAAAACTGATTTTTTTTTTTTAGTCTGTATGTGCCAATAGCCTTACTAGATACAGTGTCCTTAATTGTGCATCTTTTTTTTTTTTTCCCTTAACTCAGATTTTGTTCCTGTTACTTTTATGCTTCCTGCCGATTATAATCTCTTTGTTGAAGAATTCAGAAAAAATCCCTCCAGCACTTGGATTATGAAACCTTGTGGCAAAGCTCAAGGAAAAGGAATATTTCTAATCAATAAACTCTCCCAAATTAAAAAATGGTCTCGAGATAGCAAAACATCTTCGTAAGTTCTTAAAATGCAAACCCTTTATTGTACTTTCTATAATCAGGTGAACATCATCAACATGCTAATTGTCTGATGCATGGGAAAAGTACTCCGTTATTGCTTTGTCATTATATAGTTAGTTTTGCATTTAATCTCAGTCGTTATCTGACTTCCTCCTTCAAGCAGGTTTTAATAGGACTTGTTTTGGTATGAAGAGGTACAAAGAATTGTTCAATTAACTATTCTTTATACAAATATTTTCAGTGTTGTTGGGGGAAAAAATTGCACAAAAATGAATTGTTCTGCTTCATATTATTAAATAACAGGAAGCAAGAGAAAAATCTTTCCCTAAGCAATTTCAATAATTATTTTATTTAATATATATTAAATCACTTTTTAAATTAGTACAAAGCATTTATATGAAATAAATACATTATCTGTTTGGAGCACAAAATAATACACCTCATGTTGGTGATCTACTTTCAAATGGATGAAACAGGTTAGCAATCTATGTTTTTCTCTGTCTAGTAAAAGTTTTGATGACACAACTAATGTTAATTTTTTTCCTGCTATAAAATGACTGGCCGAATATCGTGGAAGCTCCCTCCATTTGACTTGGAATCTGAAGAATGTCACAGTCTGAAAGTTATCTTAGCTTTTCACAGTGGTTTGCAATTGCACACTAAGCATGAACACAAATATTCTAGGAGTATAAGACCTTAACTAATGAATGTAATGTCATACGTACTCTTTGCTTGTCTGAACCATGCCAAGCTCTAAATGCTCTCCTAGGAAAAGACTGGCTGGTAGAGCTGCATTCTGAATAGCTCAGTCAGCTACCCTGTTAACTTCAAAACTGAGTTTAAATGGTTCATTGATCTCGGTCATGTGTTTAGTATTTTTGTCTTTTTTCGGTATGTAATGCCTGATGCCAAGTGTGTATTACTAACCACTACAACTTTATACATTGTCTTGGCAAAAGGTGCAAGATTCTGTCAATCCAAAATTTACAGACTGCTTCTAAAGAGGAAAGAGACTTAGCAGATTGTGTCATTGCAATTGTTACATTCTGAAACATGGTTTGTATTTTTCAGGTTTGTATCTCAGTCTTCCAAAGAAGCCTATGTGATTTCTCTCTATATCAACAATCCATTACTTATTGGTGGAAAGAAATTTGATCTTCGTCTATATGTTTTAGTATCTACATATCGTCCACTGAGATGTTACATGTAAGATTGTATATATTTGTATTTTGTTTTGAGAGAACGTTTAATGTAGTCAAAATAGTGTTGCACACGTTGCACAAAGAAGTTTAACATGTACATGGTATCCTAGGATGCCCTTTTCCTTATCTCTTGTTGGGGTTTAACACATTTTAATGACTTTTTGCATTTAAGGTATAAACTTGGATTTTGCCGGTTTTGCACAGTAAAATATACACCAAGTACAAGTGAATTGGATAACATGTTTGTACATCTTACAAATGTTGCCATTCAGAAACATGGGGTAAGTGTACTGAGTTCCTAGGTGCTCTTTTGTAGCAAGACTGATTTTCTTACATTGTCCCAAAAAACTTGGAATAAAAAAGTTTATTTGTCATATTCTTCATCATCTTGCAATTAAAATACTTCAACTTGAACTTACAAATAAATTTCAGAAGACTGCAAGTGAAAAGTATGCAAGATAACAAGTTGCAGCTCTGGAATAGACTGCGATATCTCAGTATTGACTTACAGTAGTTAAAAGCAGGGTGTCTTTTTTTTCTAGTCTCCTGTCATTTAAATGCTAATATGCTCACTTAGCAGTTGATTCTGTGAGCAGTGGAATTAATGAAGCCTGGTTCCTGTGGATTTGTATTTTATAATAACACTTCAATATCGCCTTCCTGATCTCCCCTTCCCTTTCTCTTTCTTTCCCATGCAGTTAATTCAGGTTTCCTATTTCTAGTACTTATTCATCACAGTACTTTTCAGCTTCTTCCTATGTTTGCCCCCAGCCCCCAGCTTCCTTCTCTGGGTAAGAAAGGGAATGTGCAGTTGTGAGCTTGGAGATAAATGTTTGCTGCCTGGCCAGCTGGTGGCTTCCTCTTGAATGGACAAAGATGGAGCTCTGCCTGCAGAACAGTTCTGTCCTATAATTTGCCATTGATATTCATAAAACATGTGGAAACCTGATAGCTTTGACAGCACCTCCCTGTGTCAAAATAGGCTGTAATTCGCCAGTAGGAGAAAAGGCTAGTGGGTCAGGGGTGACATGAACAGCTGGGCATACACGATCACTGCACAAGCCTTGTTTCTTCAGGGAATCAACTAGATGATGATGACTGTCCCTTTTGCATTTTTAGCGGAAGTCTGTGATTTATAAACCATGCCTCTGTTACATTAATTAAAGCTCTATTGTCGCACTTCCTAATTTCATATGTTTTATTTTAAGAGTATGGAAAATGTGTGTGTACATATGCGTATGCATACACTTATGCATATATATATTCATATGTGTATACACATGTGAGATACATATAGTGTATCTTAAATTGCAACCTTGCTAAATGTGCCTTGTCTCTTGTTCTGTAAGATGTGCAACATAGCAGAACTGTTTTTATCTGGATATTCGTGTAACAACAATGTGAATTATAAATATCGCTTATGGTGGTAGTTATAAACCAGGGAAGTGTCAAAATATGGAATTTTTCAGCATGACAAACATTTTCTTGCTCAGGTGCTGATTTCTGAAGTGCTTCAAACACATTATTGTTTGACAGGGCAGACTGAGAATTAGTTGTGTTGAAAGCAGATCCCATACAACTTAAAACATAAATCACAGTGCAGTTGCCAGTAGCAGTGAACAAGTGAGGCACGTGATATGTTGCCTATCCCACTATTACGCACCCTTTCATCTTCTCTACCAGTTAAAGAATGGCCTTCAAGATTTCTCCCAAATAAAAGTAGAAGTGAAAGTAGCGGTGAGGTCACTTTGAGAGAAGAAAGGACAACAGAAATTATAGCTTAAAGATGTGGAGTCATTACTAGAGTATTTGAAAAACTTTTTAGAAATTCTGAACCGCTAATACCTGTTGAGGTTTGCAGAAAGAAGTGAGAAAAGTTTAAGGTAGAGCCACTCTGTCCATCCTGTCTACCCTTCCATTTTAAAGGTGTCTGTAACTTTGGAGGCACTTAGGCTGTAAAGTTTTAGAACAAGAACCTAATTTGAACTGTCAAGTGATTTATCAAAATTATGAGGAGGTCTGGAAAAACTCTTTAAGTTCTAGCTGTTAATCTCTACTGTAACCTCTATGCGAACCATAGAGTTACAGTGTGTATGAGCCCTACAAGCTCATGGGAAAACATCCCTAATTGGAATAGTGTACAATTCAATATCAGGGAGAGGGAAAGGGGAAAATGAAGGAAGGAGGGTAAGACAGTATACATGCAATGTTTGTGCTGGAAAAGATAGTTCTAAGTCATTATTCACTGCATGTGTAATACAAACAAAACAACAGTAATTCTTCTACTTACTTATTTTACGTTAGTGATCTTCTAAGTAACCTGCAATATTCTACTTTGTTTTAATTTTTTTTTTAAACAGCTATGATTGCGTAAAGCTTTTCTACCCAATTGCAATCTATTTTGATTTGAGTACTTGTTCTGAAGTGCAAAAAGGGTTGAAACTTTGATCTCTGTTCCCTTGCTGGAATCTGATCTCAAGACATTTTTTCCATGCAGCAAGTCCTGAGAACCATGTTTCAGATCTTTATTTGTACAGTCCAGTTTTCCAAATTTACTAAGGGGGGAGCTGTAGAAAAAGCCTAAAAATAGAAGCTTCTCTGACCTTGTCTTAGAGGACAACAGATTTCATTCCTCTGACAACTTTTTTCTGCTCTGTGCATTCTGCGTTTTATAATTTTGTAGGCATACAATCATTAATTCTTAGAAATGCTCTGAGGAGAACCTTTATAAAGGGACAAAACATTTATTCTGAGAGTTATTTGTGGGCTGGATGTGTGTCTTCCCATCAGTAAGAATACCCTCGGTTTGTTTTTGTCTTTCCATTTAAAGAGAATATAGAGCAGAGCCTTGATAACCTCTGAAAAGACAAATATAAGGTAACCTCCTTTTTTCCCATGATCTGTTTCAGTAGCACTTAGTGTTTTTTCTATATCAAAATACTGAATTACCTGAAAAATAAACCTTTAAAAATAAACTCACTGTCCTCTTGAATGTAACTGTTGTCAGTATCACCATTAAGAAGACACAGTGTCTGCCTTTTGGGAAATAGACAAATCTCATTTTAAATGAATAAACACAGACAAGCACTTTCAAGTGCTGCATTTTAAAACAGCTAACTTCAGTTAAATTTATCTATTGCTGACTTAATTATTTCTCCTTTATCCCCAGAGGAGGAAAAAGTTCATCTCTTTCCTTTCACGTTTTAAAACTTGTATTTCCCAATCATAAATTATGTTTTACTATAAAACTGTCAAAGTTTCTTCTGAGAAAGATTTATTACTTGATTTGCAATGTGTGATATAAACATATACAGCTATAATAAAAACAGTTGTTTATATAGTGGGCAGTTCAAAGTAAAACTGAAGTCTTCATAAAGCTGTAAAGTAGAGTAAAAGCAACTTGCTGAGCTTGTTTTTAGAGCAATACTTGCATGTAAGTATAAGTGGGATTTTTTGTGTGAATGAAACAAAACTGCGGAACAACTTCAAAATCTTAGGCTGAATTAACTCCTTAACTCTTCAGGATGATTACAATCATATCCATGGAGGCAAGTGGACAGTGAGTAACTTACGCCTGTATCTGGAGAGCACCCGTGGAAAGGAAGTCACAAACAAATTATTTGATGAAATTCACTGGATAATTGTGCAGTCACTGAAGGCTGTTGCGGTGAGTACTGTTCCTGGAACACTGCCAGCGATAGCATTACGGCCACAGGCTTCTGGTAACCATGAAAGTGAGTTTGCCATCAAAACCCCTAAAATCTGTTTCCTGCTGTTTGAGTGATGGTGTTGATGCTGATTTCTGCAATTCTGTTATCTTTTGATTTCTCTGAGCTGAGTGAACTTGAATCTTGGGTGGGTGGGTGAGCTCTCTGTGCATATCGGGTGTGCTCTCTGTGCATCTCTTTCCTTGAGGGCTCTGTGAACTATTTAATATGACTTGATACTGCCCTTGTGAATAGAATTAAGCTCTGCCAAGTTGCGTGACGTCATTTCAGCAATAACAAATGTGTCAAAGAAAAAATAGCTCTGGAGGACAATTTATCAAAGAAAATGTAAGGCTATTAGTTCAGCAGAGTTACATAACTTACTTTCACCGCTTTTATAGATGAGTCACATAGTTATCACAACCTCTTATTTAAAAAAAAAGAAAAGAAAAGTAGCAACCAATCCTATGCTTGAGTGACTTTCTAGTGTTTGGGTAATACTGCATGAGTCCCTTAGAGAGCAGGTATCACCCTGTGGGTCAGCTGGGGTAACTGAAGAGCACACTGATGCCAAGGACTGTCCTATTCCCAAGTGCATGGTCCTGTCATCTCTTTTGGGTTGGTCCTGGCTCCGTCATGAGCTGAATCAGCTCACTCACCCAACTGACAATTACTATCTTAGTATTCTGCCAGTGTAATAAGCTGAATCACCTCACTGAAGGACCAGATGAACACCAGAATCAGCAGGAGAAAGATGGGCAAGGTCGTGAAGTGAGGATGAGTGGGAGATGGGGAAGGATGGCTCAACTCAGCCTCTGCTGTGCAATCAGATTTGAAACCAGATGACAAGAAATAGGATTTAATACAAATGTTAGCAGAACCTTAAAAGAGAGGAGAAAAAGTGTTGAGAATTATTGACCATGCAGTGCTTTGGTCCTCTTTTCTTTCTGACAATGGCAAATGCAATGAGAGATGCTCGTTCTTCCTTCCCCCTTACACTCCCTGAAGAACTGAAAAGCTTTCATTATTAGTCTAGGGGAAATCATCGCACTAATCTGTTGCAAAGGTTTCTTTAAAAGATCTGGTGAGATTTGCATAGAAGAAAAGTCTTACCGTGCATACTGCAAATGTTTAGCAGATGCTGGAAAACTACTGATTCTCTAGAGGATGTGCATCTCAGCACAACTTGGTCCTTGGTCTCTCTTGGCTTTTGGGATCATAGTTGATTTAGGCTAATTATAATTTTAAAATGTATCTGGTAATTGTTTGACCACAAATGTCTGCATAGTTACAGCAGTATAATTAAAGAAATGTCTTTGAATAAGTCTCCTTTTATGAAGTTTCAAGATTTCATGATTATGTGAAGCTATGTTATGTAAATTTTATAACTTCCTGATTTCTCCTGATGTGTGCAGGCTTTAAATATTGCTATTACTTTTGCAAAATATGAAACCACTTTTATTTTCACACTGGGAACATAATGTAAAAGTAATGTAACTTAGTAGTTGGCATTAATGCAATCATTAATATTGAAATATTTACTTACAGCTTGGAAAAAAGAGGCAATGCTGAACTTTCTAGTTAGCAAACTTATTAGAATTACAACGCTGAAAACTGTTGTAGAAGATTCATAATGTAATTGTATGTGGTTTCTAGCAAACAAAGTGTGTAATTAGGTTACTTAACTGAATTGTTGATTTTAATATTGTTGTCTCTTTTTTTTTTTAATTAGCCTGTTATGAATAATGATAAACACTGCTTTGAGTGCTATGGATATGACATTATCATTGATGACAAGCTTAAACCATGGCTAATTGAGGTAAAGATACAAAAAATACAGGAACGAAGCTTCCTTCTCATTTCACAGAATAAAACTAAGTAGATTTCACTGTAGTCTTTCCTCTTTTGAAACAATTATCTTTTGTTCCTCATGTAAGTGGATTAAGAAAAATGCCAGAAAGTAAAATAGACCATGTGATGACCCAGCTAGGATATGGTTTTGTTTCCTATTTGTTTGGTGTTTCTATTTGTTTGTGGCTTTCTGTTTTGTCTTTTAAATCCAGTGCATCAATACAATTGGACTTCAGAGGCAGCCTGAATGTTAGCAGCCCTATTAGATACTGTATCAGTAGCTGGAAGATTGGCATTGGCTGGAGCATAACATCAAACTTAAATGTTAAATGCTGTCACGACCTTAATGTTGCAGCTTGAGAGAATAGAAAAGGGGCACACAAAAGATAATTGGGATATTTGGGAGGCTTTTTTTCCACATAGATTTCTCTGTAGTGTATTAACACTACAGATCCGGAAGTTCAAAATAAATTATGTACAGCCTCTTCCTTCTCAATCTAATTGGAAGTGAAAGATCAAAGGTAAATGGACTTTATTAAAAAAAAATATAAAAAAATCTGTTTATTGTTCTGATACCACTTCTCCATAATAAATGTGGAACACAAGAGAGATGTTAAATGAAGCCCAGTTTTAATTAAAACAAGATGCAATGTAGTGCTTTGAATAGAGAAGACGTATGTGTTTCTCCAGCTCACAGTTTAACAGGGGAGAACTCAGTTTAAGAACATAAATAAAAGTTGTTTACCTAGAAGAAACCCACAGATTCCTGTATATAACAGCTGTTGGAGTGAACCAGGCAAAGCGTAAGCCCTGAAATCTGTGTCTTGTTGCTTAACCCTGGTGAATCTAGTCTCAACAAAAATCTTCAGGCTGACAATGCAGACATTTAGTGGTGTGGTGCTTTTGGTTTTTAAGTAAAAAGAAAAATGCCCAGTGGGGGATTCCTTCTGGTGTCTGAGGAACTGAAAGATGTGCTTTGAGATGCTGAGTCTCAATTTCCCAAATAGTACATATAGTCATGACACATGCTGTTTGGAGAACTATATAACACTCAAAAAATTGATGCTGACATTTTTCTTTTCTTTTGTAGGTTAATGCTTCCCCTTCTCTTACTTCCAGTACTGCTAATGATCGCATCTTGAAGTATAATCTTATTAATGACACACTTAACATTGCTGTGCCTAATGGGGAAATTCCAGACTGTAAATGGAATAAATCTCCACCAAAAGAGGTTCTTGGCAATTATGAAGTCTTGTAAGTTTTATCAGTGTTCTATATATATATGCAAATGTTTTTCAGTCACCCCGCTTTTTTAATGTGCAATGTAGACGACAGAGATAAAGTGAACTTCATTCTAATGTGAAAAATGGGCACAAAGTGCCACTTCATTTTTTTGGAGCTGCAATAGCAACGTGGGAGGTGGACGTGCATTAAAGCAGAGTTACCTCACCTCATCTCCAGAGGGAATGTTACTTCTTTGATAAGCCCCTGCCTGCACCTTCTGAGCTTCCAGCAGCTAGATTTGAGGGATAAAGGCAAAGAGAGTGTTTGTCTTCTACATGTGTAGAACTTTAATTGTATTGAATGTAATATATAGATGGTAGTTAAATAGATATAATAGCTATATGATACAAATTTTCTCTCAGTTCATAGAAATGATGCCACTTGACTCCTGCATTTCATGGATGTAATAAAAATTAGTTGTTTAGGTGTTTTTTTGAATTCTTAATCTGTATTACAAAGGGAGAAACAAAGGAGACAGAGTTCTTTATATTGGAGCGTCTGAAGGACTTATCTAGGATTTATTGGTCTTATACAGAGGAATGCTGATTTAAATACCATATTGATGGTACGGTTTCTCATATCTTTTGAGAAAATGTTCAGACAGGTTCTCTAGCACTAGTGGTGCAATTGTTCAATATGTCAGGAATGTGGTTATGTACATAGTTGATCCACTAGTTCACACTGATCTTAAGTACTCTTTCTATGTTCTAGTAAAGACAGTTAACTATATTCCTGTTGGATGAATTATCAGTTAAGTTTTAATGAATGTTATATACATGATAGCTGTGAATACCTATACAATAGTGTAACTAAGTGTATATTATGACTGTTCTACAAAATATTGTAGTATTGTCTTTATGCATCTATAGCCAATTTCTGCTTGGAATTTGCATGGCAGATGAGGGATAAGTATATACTGAGGTTATCTGAGGCCATAATGGGCTTAGATATTTAAAGAACTACTTGCCACTGTGGTTAAGTATTACAAAATATATGTCATCAAATGCATTTAATTTAAGCACACTGTTTACTTCATTGTTTCCCTACTCGCTCTCTGATGCAACAGTGGAGTTTTTTAGCACTGCAGCTAACAAGCCTCTGTTTGAAGCAATAGCTTAAGACTTTATTAAAACTGCCAGCAGTCTTAAGTTCCTGCTTAACCACAGACCTACGTAGTGAGGAGAAATACAGAAGTACGTGTGAAATTTCACAAGTATAACATTTCACAAACTCAGGAGTTCAATCAAAGCTGCCAGATGATTTGTTTCTTTCAGAAAGTAGCTGAAGGTATTTCAGTTGGTCTGTATTGTAACATCATACGGTAGTATACTTCCTTGAATAGCTGTATAGCAAACTATGCATGTATGAACCTGTGTGTAGAACAGCTTATATTAAATTTCAGTGCTAGATATTAAGCAAAATAGAATATAGGGGACCCACGCTTGTTCGTGTAGTGAATAGCAGGACAAGGCATTGAATGGGTTATCTTGTTTTCAGATATGACGAAGAGATGGCGCAAAGTGATGGGCCTGATCGTGACTTGCGAAGTCGTTCTGGCCAGTCCAGTGGAGTAAAAGGAAATCGTGTAAGAGATTCGGGAAAGCCTGTACTAACCACCTGGAAGTGATAATAGAACGAACAGCTGCAGTCTTGGTAGGAAGACATCATTAACAAAAATGCAGTTTTGAACAGATTCCTCTATTTTGCTGCATTGCATGTGGGAAATATTAAAAGAGAGCAATACAGGCTTTGAAAAGAAGTGAAATTAACACTCTAAAACCAGGAACTGTACTAGACATACACTGACTTGATGATTATTACAATAATATATATAATATGTGTATATGATTATTTTATATACATATACTGTGCATAAACTAATGTTCTCTCAGTAATGATTATTTATAAAGATGACAACTTTATACTTTCTTTATAAAGATGACAACTCAAAATATGCTTTCTGAAAGAAATGCCTTGCTGTTGTGGATGTTATTTATTTCCTATAGTAGCCTATCCCTAAACCCCTATAATAAATGAGCTGTGGATTCTGTAGAAGTGTTGTAGTGGTGAGTGTTAATATTGTCACAATGATGGTTCAGATTCTTGCTAGTAAAAGAAGAGCAACTAGAAGAAATAGCAATGCATGGAGTTGAGGCTATTGTCAGTTAATGCAGCTAATGATTTATAATGAGTATTAAGAAATTGAAAAACAGCTCTTTATACGCTGAGGGTTTGGGGTTTTTTTAACTTCGTTTAAGTGTTTTGAGCTGCTAACTCTTTAAAGGTAAAAATTTTCATGGAATGAGGGGAGTGTTTCAAATGGTATTTTCATGCATTATTTTATTAGCTATTTTTATTTCAAGATAATGCATGTCTGTGGAAAAACAGACAGAACAACTACATACTGTAATAAATCTTGTTGCTTGAAGCTGATGATAAATCCTTATTTGCACCAGAATCTCTTTGAGTATTTATGTATGTATATAGGAAGTACAATATCTGTATATTTTTGTATACTTTTTGTGCACTATAACAAAAATATTGTTGCACGTGTTAAGCTATTTCTGGTAGCTCTGATTGTTACAAAAGTTGTGATGATTACCTACGAAAATGTATAGAGCAAAAGTTAAAAATAGGTATTTCGGTCTTCTAACAGCATAGCATATAAATAAACTAGTTGGGTCTGTGATTGGCTGTTGCTTCCACTTGCATTTCCACCAGTTACTGGGCGGTTATTTATAAATGTCGATGTGTAGTTCTAGTTGCCTTTATTCTCCTTCCCCTCCTCCCTCTTTTTTTTTTTTTTTTTTTTTTTTTTTTTGGATGGTGGCGTATTGTGAGAAAGAAGACGAAGAGAGAGAAAGACGAAGGAGGCTGAGAGTTGCAAATGTCCATGTAACCATAATACACTCTAATCTGGATGCTACTACTTCAGTGATACTCAGTCTGCCTGCCACAGCGGGCTACGTGCTTTGCCCTCCTATGTGGCAGGCCGCTAAAAGTGCATGCAAAGTAAACTTTAACCTCTCCCAAAAGTTTTGAGTTTCTTGAAAGCGTAAAACAGACCACCTGCACCACAGAAAATGTCAGTCCTTTTCCTGCTTTTGAAGGTCCTCCTAGAAGGGGGCAGCTGCTCACAAACTGTGGCCTTTGGGACAGTTGGTGCTGATGACTCTCAGTCTGAACAGAATCCGGCAAGAGCAGTTTGGGCTCCCAAGGGAGGGCAGATGTGGGCTGGGCTGACCAATATCCTTACACATGATCTGGGATTCATCCTTGAAGTAAAGAATGAAGTATGTAGACTGAATGAGTCACTCCCAAATGTAATCCTCATCTTGGTTAATCTTGTATATGCCATTAAAATAAAGACCAAAATCCAACTGATTCTCTGGTCATGAGACTTGAATCTTCTCACTAGCCTCTAGAAAAGCACATTCAAGTTGGCTCTTGAAATAAGGATAAGAAAAGATGATTACTGCAGCATAGCAAAGCTCATCTAAATTCCAGGTCTTATAGTTGTTGGGGTTGGGGTTTTGTGTTTGGTTGGTTGGTGGTTTGTTGGTTTTTTTTAGTTCTGAAGTGTGAGTCTTGCTTGTATATTTGAACCTTGATAGGTATGCTACTCTTAGGTAGATTTGTGGTCAGATATTAAGGGTTGTTGTAATGATGTGATATTTAGTGGGCAGATGTTTCCGGCTTTACCCCCAGCTGCCTGTTGAGGGTAAAGTAGGAAGTAGTGACAGCCTTAGGAACTATGAGACTGTAGTAAATAGTATTTTGTAGTACGGCTATATTTCTTACAGAGGTAACACAACAAGGATACTCGGATAGAAGAAAAATGCAGCTTTCTCTCACTATAACTTCCACTGCTTATAATTCATTTCTTTAGTAGCTTGGACAAAGAAGGTTATTGTAGTCTTGTTCTATCATAACGGCAGCACTAGCAAGGATGGCTACAATGGAATGATTACTTCTTCCCTTTATCTTCTTCCCTGTTCATGCAGCCTACACTGGTGGGACTTTATAGGGAAGAGGTATAGTGAGAAATGCAGATGCTGGTAAAAAAGTCAACTTCACATTATTGTATCTAGAAGTCGTAACATATCTGAACTGCAGTGACTTTCGGTGTCCTTTTTGGGAAGGCTTATTGTGAAAGCAAAACCACGCCTGGGTTTTTAGGCTTTATTGCTGTAGAAGGCTTTGGAGACTTAATCCAGGGGATACTTTTAGCTATAATTTCACCATGAAGCAAAACTGATGGTAGCGTCTAAATAGTCTTGTTCTTCCAAACTTGTTTGTAGGTGGTGCTCTGTGCTGGCAATGGTGTCTTCACAGCTAGGCAGTGAATTGAATTAGGGCCTGCAGAACACATTGACAAGAAAGAATTGGAATGGCATTACCTGTAATACTAAGATTGAATGTTTTAATTGTTTGGGGGTTCTCTAATGGCTTGGAAAGGGTCAACTCATTTGAGCTTGCGCTCTTATTACTCAGTATAATAATGCATGTCTTCCGGTCCTGACTTCTGAAAAATTGTCATCATGTTAAATCAGGGAAAGTCTTACTATTGCTTTCAAAGAATAAGGATTTCTGTCCCAGTGTGTAGCAGATATATTTCATTCACATATAATATTTGGAGAGCAGTATTTTATATGGAAAATATTTTTGTTGCAGAGCTATCAATTTGGAACAAGCAAATCCTCCTCTCTGGCCTCTGTAGTATTGGCAAAGCATATTTCAAACACTTCACTTGAGGATGAAATATCTCTATGAAATATCTCTGTATAATATCTAGTAAATTATCATTACTACCTCAAAATCAAAACATTAAAGTATTACTAATTGGGGGGTGGGGGGAAGAAAAAAGCTTCAACAGGAATCTTTGGTTATGTAGTACTTAATCTCAGAACTAGAATTTAGATTTCAAATGTTGATTTCACATTTTACATAGTTAGATCTCCAACCAATGTATTGCTAGTAATTTATCCTGCTGACCCAAACATGAATTCAGTAATGCAATGTTCATCTTTAAAGAGCAAAAAGTCAAAGAGGCTGTAGATACAGTGACCCTCTCTTCCTGATACCATTCTACTTTCTTTTTAAAAACAATAGACTAGCGATTTAGATACATCAGACTGCTTTCTCCTCATTTCCTTTTCCAACAGGCTTTTTGCAGAGGTTGAAGTTTGAAGTTATTTTTGCTTCTAATACATGAAAAACCTACGTATGCAAAGGGAATTTTAAGGAACAAAACCAAAACAACATGAAATTCTACATGACTAAGATTGGCTTTCTGGTTATCAGTAACAAACCAACCTCCCAAAACCTGTAAGCAAGCAGGAAGCCTTCCTTTTCTATGAAGAACTTGAAGCCTCATATGCATAAGAGAAATGTTCTTGAGAAACTCAAAATTAGGAACATCCATTGCTATGTAATACCTATTTTTTTCTGTGTAAGACCTGTTGAAAAATACAATGCTGCTTTGACAGAATTTGAATAAGGAAAGGGTCATGTTCTGTGCTGCCTGGAATGAGAGTGTGCTCTGTGCATGAAGCAGCTTGTCGCATACTCCGAAATGGGAGGATGACAAGGAAATAAAAGCAGTCGTAGCTAACAGTTCTGGGGGAGGGGGAGGAGGGTAGTACGTGGATATCACCCTGTGAGATGCTTGGTTGTACATGGCTTTGAAAGATAAAGGTGAATGTCTGGTAAGGAGGAAGAGAAACTGGAAATGAAAACTTTAATTGCCTACTCAGGGATAAAAGCTTAAACCTTTCACTCCTGCATCCTTAACTAAATCTATTGCAGTAGCAGGCTAGAACTAATGGTACAAAGTGGTGTACAAACTGATAACAGCCTGGGGCGCGCCCTGCTATCAGCTGGAACTGAGGTGATTAGAGAGATGGGTGCAACACTTGGGGCATGCGATAGGAGTTAAGGCTTTTTTATTAACTGACTAAAGGTGCGATGCTAACGTGTATAATAAAAGATGTTAAACCTTGTGTGGATGCTCTCATTCAAAGGTAAGGTAGCTTGTTTTGCCTGAGCCTAATTCTCCAAAAGATCAAAGACTGTTTTACCTCTGACTGAGAGGGCTTAAGTAGGCTTAAATCTGAGTGACTGCAAGCAGACAAGCTCTTAGTTCTGAGTAACTAACCATGGCCCTGGGCCAATCATCCTCCACATGTATTTAACTGCAGGATAAAGAAACTGTTTTGCCTTTCAGCGGAACAAAATAAATCAGAAATAACAGTTCTCAAAAGTTCTGATTTTGGGTAGCGTAGTAACTTGCCAGGCAGAGCTAAAATAAATGTGCGTCTCAGTCCTAAAATACTGTTCTTCATATGCTCAAGTGATCGCTGGCATAACGACAGTATTGTATGAAGAACTAAATAGACAAGCTCTAAACAGCTATGGGAATTGTTATAATGACATCAGTGTAGAAGGAGCTTATTGCTAGAGCTGAATAGTGGGGCTTGCTTCCTGGGCACTAACCTTTCTCCCTATTAATTCTTTGACATGGAAGGAATTAATAAGATTCCCACAGAATAGCTTCTTTATATGGCTTTAGGAACTTAATTAGAAGAAAAGAAACTGGATTATCCCTAATGCTACTTTGTTGCTGTTGGCTTTACAATAGAACTTCTGCCTAAAATGTCCCTGTCTCCTGATTCACTTCCTGCTATAAACTTAGCAAAACAATAGAGGTTTCACAGAAGATATATAGTCCTGCATTTCAGCAGCAGAACATGTCAGGCAGAGCTCATGTATCTATAGTAAAGGAAGGACTTTACTCTGTCATTATAAACTAGTGTTGTTTCTGAAGTAGTTACTGTTCAGTTTACTTTCGTGGAAAAAAAACAGAAGGCAACTTAGATTTGTGCCTGCTCTATAAAATAGCTCACTCAAGCCTTCAGGTCAGTGGGAAGGACTCCGTGCTGTCTGGTGCGTAGGTATCGAAATATAATGCTGGTGTCCATAGGTAGTTGTCCTAGGCTGTAGGGTTCCTTAACAAAAACAAACAAAAACTTTATCCCTGTATTCTCTGCAGAAAATAAATTAAATGCGTATAGCTGGGAAAAGCTGACTTTAGCCACAATTTTGTTAAAAATTTGATTATTAAGAGGAAATAGGAACATAAATGAGTATCTTGGAAAAACTGATTGTTTTTACTGAACAGTAGGAAGTTGTTTGTGCTAGACTGTATTTTTTTCCACTTATTTTAAGCTGCCATCAAGGCTTAGGCAAGCTTAAAGAAACTCTCCATACTTGAAGCAGTCCATAGCCAGAACTTTTGCAATTGTTATGATGACATAGGGGTATCTTCACTATTGACAGAAGAGTTTCTATGCCTGAATTATTCTCGAAGTTTGTACCTATTAAAAGCATATCATTCACATCTGAGATAATCATAGACGATTGTTGTGAAACATAAAAGTTTGGACAGTATGAAACACTAGTTAAAAATATTAATGTGAAAAACAAGGAGATAATAAAGACTATTTCAGTGAAGAATGTATTTTATATATGAAAAGTTCTTTCCTAGTGAAAGTTGGGCAATAAAATAGTAACATTGATTGATTTGCATGGAATTAAATTTAATATTCTGAAATTCTGTGTCATTGGTTGGCATATATAATCAATAATGGCATTACAGTTGCAATCAAAATATGGTTCAGGATTTAAATTTAGATTCAAAATGTAAATAGACATATATAACACATGGAGTTTCTTTGTTAGAGATAAACATTCTGAAGAGAATGCCGAACTGTTATTGCAAGAGTCAAGGAACGCCAATAAAATTTGCTCTGAGTGAAGGCAAGAGAGAGAATTTCTTTACAGAGAAAATAGTAGTGCTTAAAAGGACACATGGAATTTCTGAGGACAGCAAAAGACATAAGAAGCATCTTTAAAAATAGATCGTGTTAAAAGTAAAAATAACCGTGGGATACTTATCTAAAATGAGAGAGGAATTTTTGTCTTTCTTTTTTTTTAATTTTTTTTTTTTAAATTTTCCCAGAAACATCCTGTCCTGTTCCTAGCAGTCTAAATCAGATGCTCACCAGCAGGGCTGTATAGGTGGTTAGCCTTTCTTCTAAGAAAAAAGATAGAGATAATCTTTCCCAGGATGTCACATTCTGAATATAACTGAAAATGTTCAGAGAACAACTGAATTTTAATACGTAAGGAAAAATATCAAAATACTAAAATCAAAATGATTAATATGTTAAAGTATAATTCACTATACTAGTGAATTATTTGTGGCATCATAGCAGTGTCATCATGCTGGGAGGCTGCATGACTGATGATAGATATAATTAGACCAGTAATCTCTTTTCATTAACTACAAGAAAAACTTACTGTTTGAATATGCATAAAGATGATTTACATTTTATAAATTGAAAAAAATAGTACTTTATTAACCACTGAGGTATATTTCCCCAAGCAGTTTTTCAAGTGCATATATGTATTTATTCAGTGCATGTGGCCTCAAGTCTGTATATTTATACATACATTAGACTGTGTTACTATACGTAATGAAGTCTAATTACTGCACCAGCATGTGTATTAACCTCAATGCAGGCAAATTCTGCTTTTGCAAATAGAGGCAATTCACAGGAAGATCAATAATGTTGATCCAAAAAGGAGACTAAGATGACTCTAATAATATTGCTTCCAAATTGTTCAAGTGGTACACTTGGAAAAGGGGCAAAAACTTCACAATTAAAAATGTATTTTTAAAATTCAGGTAGCTGTTATTGTGTTATTGGCTTCTAAAGGTGTTTTAGCATTTTTCATCCTAGTGTAAAAAGCATAGGAAACATCTTGCAACCAGAAGAGAATATTCAGCAGCTTGGAAATACTGTTCCCTAAAGTGGTGCCTTGAGGAATCTCCAAATATTAATTAAAATGTTCATATAAATTGTCTTTTGGTGAACTTTCTTTTTTCGAAGTAATAGTCCTGCCTTTACCTTTTATCCTTAAAATTATAATTTCATAGCCTTTATAAAGATGTTAATAGATTTATAAAGATGTTTAAGTGAAAATCTGGAAAAAACAATTGTTCTTAAGTTGTGTTAAAATCTGAATCCAGTTGTTCGTTAGTACAAAAATGTTGTGTAAATTAGTCATGTCTAATCACCCTCCATTCCCTCGGAAGGCAGAACCAGTTCAAGTTCCATAAGAAGAGGACTCCCAAAAAAACACTGCTGCCTTTGCACTGTGACATGAGGGCTAAATTTACTGTATCTATATATATTTATTTTTTTTAAAAAAGAGTAGTATAGTAAATATATATATGTAAATATAGGAAATATGTATGTAACCGTAGTAATAAAATATACACAATGTATATATACACACATGATAATGTAATATGTAAAATAATAATATATACAGTATATAAGTATAAAACGTATAAGCAGTACAGAGGCCTAGCAAAGTCCACTCATGGGAATAGCTGATTTGAAGAAAAAGGCACTATTTTCCTAGTAGTTTTTGCAACCAGACCTGACGCCTGAATATACACCTCTTGCCCCGTTTACAGTCATTGCCCCCACACTGGCCTAATATAAGAATGGAGCCCTGGTTTTCACAGGCGGTAACATATATGTGATTGATACTGGGTTTGTGCATGGTGAAGTAATTTTTGGGGCACAAGGTGGTATTCGATCAACTCTGTGTGGAACAGTTGGGGTTTTTTTTGTGTCAGTCCACCACTGGCTGCAGGTTGAACTTCTGTCCTCTGCTGAAATGGAATTCCCTTTCATCACAATATGAACTTGGTTCTACCAGGGAGTGCTATGATTTACACTGAATTCCTGTTCTGTTTCTTCAATCTTTGAACAAGTTTGAGCATTATTTGACCATTCAAAGCGATGAATGACTGTTTTGATGTTGAGGTTGAAGAAAGTCTGAGTGTTCTGGCAGGGAGGATTTCCAGCTTTGACAATGCTCTAGGCAAAACGGAAGCTTGATTCGTGTCCATACAGAAAGAGCTGTATTTATGATTATATATATCACTTGTAATCTCCTGTAAAGAGAGCTGGTTTATGCAAAGCTCGATCTCATATTTAATGAGACAGACTGTGCGGAAAACTGAAGCACATCTGTGGTCAGAAGTGAGAGAAGAAACAATAAACTTCAAGATTCCTCCTCTCAAATATGAACTTTTAACTTTCAACCCGAGAGAGAGAACAAACTGACATTAGGGAAAGGAGAAATCATGTTGAATCTTAGAAAGCTTACCAACCTGACCAAATTTTGCAGTAATGTTAATTGCAATTAATTCAAATCGATTTTTTAAAGGACGTTTCTTCAGAAGGTAAAATTTACCCCAGTGCTGTAGTCTTACAGTCCTATGGAGCTAATCTAAATTCCCAGTGAACCTAAAACTCCTTAAGTTAATGAGTCACGCACTTGGTAAAAGAGTACAGGAAGACTTGGCGTCTGTGCTGATTATATGCAGACTTGCATAAGAAACATGGCCAAGAGGAAAGTACTCTTAGGAGTGTTTTGCAGCCCTACCCAATGATCCGAAGCTCGCTCTGTCCTCAAACCAGGCTGTCCTCTGGGACAAGGCTGGAGGCAGATCTGCGATGAGAAGGGCAGATGGGAGGGAAACGCTGAAATTGGTGGAGGAGAAGGCATAGGGTGAGGGGACGAAATAAGGTTACCGTGATGGCTGCTGCTTGGAACTTGCAATAACTCTCCGTCTAAAGCAAATAAGTCTAAAAGATAGGCGAGGGCTGGAATAACAGTTCTGCCTGCGATACCTCGGCGCGCAGAGGTTTAACCAAATCAGCCCAGTTATTTTTAAAGGTGGCTCTGCCCTTGAGCCACCTCCCCTTCAAAGGCAGCCGACGGACGGGCCCGCCGGAGTCCGGCGCCGTTTCCCCGAGCGAGACGCGGCTTCAGCTGACAAGAGAGGATCCGGAGGAGGGAGAAGCGTTAATAAACGCAGCACCGTCATTGCCGCATTGTGGTGTCGGAGGGCACTGCCTTACACGGCGGGGCTGATCAGCAGGGAAATTAAAGCTTCGCCGCTTTCGGGCGTTAAAAGAAGTCCCTCGTCACTTTTCGGGATCTGTCGGCTCCGTCAGATTCCGCTTCGGGAAACCCAAGTCTTCTGCTCCTTCGACGTCCCCACCGCCCTCCGCACCGACTCACGCAGTAGAAACGGGGCCACGGGCGCGCTGTTTTTATCCAC
>VWZL01000805.1:61232-75430 GCA_013396915.1 Stercorarius parasiticus | reverse complement strand
GGTTCAGCCGTGGCGCCTGGGCCGGCGCTGCCTGTGCCCCGTAGTGTGCCGTGAAGGCCCCGTTGGGTGCCGGGGGGCTGAAGCGGGGGGGTGCGAGCCCACAAGCCCCGCGGTGGTGTCGGGGTTTTCTCTCCGGCGGGCGCGGGGAAGGTGAAGGTCTCCTTGCCAGGGCGCCTGGCGGGGAAGGGCAGGGCTGGGGCTTGCCGAGGGATGACGATACTGGCTGTGGGGAGGCTCGGTTCCTGTAGGAGGGAAGAGCTCCCTGCTCGGGGAAGTTTAGTGACCCACTCGGTGGTGGGTGACGGCGTTGGGTTTTGGGAGGGGAGGAAAAGAGGGCGAGGAGGGAGACCTGAAATTGAGCCGTTGGGTTTTTCCTTCCCGGCTTTGAAATCCCGGCGTCCTGGATGACGGCAGGTAACGATGCTGATTTGGTGGAGGGAGGTGTTTCTACGGGAGAGAATGAGATTTTAGGCGGTTTACAGCCTCCTGAGTACCGGTGATGACACAGCTAAGGCTTCTTAGTCTTGCCATTGCCGCCTTCTCCTCTTGACTTTCCCATTTTTGGTTTGTGGAAAGAATCTCCTCATCTCCCAGAGTGAAACGTCTGTGTGAGAGACAGAAGTCTCTTTATGTGCGTCGAGGCTACCTGGTTAGAGAAAGACTGGGTATCTACAGTGTCTGCCTGGATTGCTGTATCCATCTTTCCCAGCTGCTTGGCTGTCTCTGGTTGGAGTGACTCAGAAGCTGATAGACTCAGTCTTCTGAGCCTTCATCCTTTTGCCCTAGCAGTAGAGGAGGCTAGAAAGGTGTGAGTGACACATGCTGTCCTTTGCAAACTGAACGTTTGAAAACTAGATGTAATCTTGTATTTTTAAATGTTTAGTTTTTTTGGTAGCTATTCTTGGTTAAAACCATAGATTAGTTAAGATAATTTAAAACAAGTACACTACTGCTCACGTTTCCTATACTGATTTCAGTAAGTTTGACCATTTGTACGTGACCCAGACTGGGGTAAAAAATGAGCCTTTGTATGTGCTAGCCACTTTTGTTTTCCTTCTGTTGCACTCCAAGACCTTGTAACAGACTGCTTGAAAGCTTGCCATAAGACTGTTTTCTCCCACTACAGGGGTATTTTTTCCCTTCTGTTAATTTGGATTTAATTTCAGAATTTGCTCTGCCCTGCTGTAAAAACAGAGCCTTTCCACTGCTTTGAAAAGGTAGAAATATTAACAGTGCACTATTATAATAGTCATAGTGAAGACTGCATTATGTAAGCAACTGAGTTTTCATTCTGGTTTTAGTGCAACAAAAAGGTCATTCTCCTATGTCTGTGATGAGACTAATATAAAAACATTGCTTCATTGCTTTCTTTGGGGTGGGGGGGAAGGCTTGTATTTCTGTTTAAAGGTGAGAGGTAACTAAAACAGTTTGCCAGCTGTATTTCAGATGGGCAAAATTTCTTAATTGTGTTTTTAACTATTAAGGTTATTAGCACTAAGGGCTAATGTGCTTGCTCTTTCATACCTGTACCTGCTTGAAATTACATTTTGTCAAACTTGCAATTTGCCTTCAAAGATAGAGTTGTATCCTGCCAGTTAGGACTGAATCAGCTTACACAGTAGCATGTATTAGTGCATGGGGCATGTTTAATTAGCACAATGCAGCATCATTCTAGAGATCTCTGATCATACTATACCACAGCTTAGGTATGGTAAGCAGGAGAGGAGTGCAGGTGCTACCTCATCCTCTGTAGTGTTAACCTTGGCATGGCTGTTTAGTGTTCAAGTGCTCCAAACTCCCCTTGGTGCTGCATAGTTATGGTTCTAGAGTAGCTTTCTTCAGCTCAGGGTCTGTGTGTTGTGCAGTGCCATACTAGAATAAACATTAAAAACTGCCCTGGAGGGTTAAACTGCATACCACACATCAAGCAGCAATATCAGTGTTAAAAGGAAGATACATAACACAATTGTAGTTAGCAGTGAAATAGTTTACTAATGGTTGATAGGCAAAACTGTTTTGGAATTATTTTTTTACTGAATGTTTTTTTCAGTCATTTTGAAGAGGGTGTGCTGCAAGTGCATGCAGTAGTTAATATTGAGCTGACAAATTAGATGGCATTTATGATTGCTGGGTTTGATGTTAGCTGTATGCCTCTCTGTGGATGGTCTTAAGTGTTTTTAACTTTTTTTTTTTAATCTGTCATAGGTTCATGAGAGAGTTTCTATATTCCACAAGTCATTTCTGTAACAAAACCTTCATTTTACTTTGTAGTGTGTGTTTAATTGTGTTTTTCTAGTTCTTCTTTTTTGTTCTTTTAGTATTTGAAATACCGTTATAGTAACATGGCTTTCTGATTGTGCAGTGATATTCTGGGCAGTGTTTTGATCTATGACTGTGTGTAAATAATACTCTTAGAAAATACCTAGATGATACATTTTTCTAATGGGTAGATGCCTGCTTTCTTTTGTTGTATCAGGGCACGTGAATGTTGGTCTGAAAATCAGTATTGCGAAGCCATTATTTTTACCAGGTGACATGTTTGAATGATTCAGTGTTAGGCATAAGAAGCTTTTTTTCTCATGGTCTATTCATACAACATATGTGTACCTCTTTCTTCTCTAGAGCTGAGTGAGCTACTTGCTTAAAGACGACCTTATGTCAATTCTGTGCTTCCCTGATTGTGGTTAAAATGAGCCTAAAAGTTACTGTGGCTTGAACTGGCAGCCTTTAAAGGCAGGACAAGAGACTTCTATGCTTGTCACAGGAATGGCAAAGGGTAAAATGCTTAGTGTTGCTGTTAGTCAAGAATTGCTTGTGCTTGTAGGAATCTGTGTGAGTAATATAAACTAGCTGATAGGTAGCTTTCTGCTTCTGAGATGGTGCATGGTTTTCTCAATGTGGGAGTAGCAGGTCCTGGGAAAAGTTGCATTTTCTTGTACAATCGGGCAGGAGAATGGTAGGTGCAGACTGATGTTTTTTTTAAATAGATTTATTTAAACATGCACATAAACTAATACATTGGAGTAGTCTTTTGTTGATTCTTGGGATCTCTGCTTTTTAAAAGAAATTCTAAGATTTAATGACTTATTCCTTGCCTCAGCCCTGGAATGAAGTCTCTAATGCTTGAATTGAAGACTAGTCTGTGGGATGAACAACTTCTTTGTAACATAGGATTTAATTCAAATTCTGTCTTAATCCCTAAAACTTCAAGAAGTGGCATTGTTCCTTTCAACTAAACCTAGTTGCTGATCTTTGACTTGACTTAATGTAACAATGAATTGTTCTCAGGACATGAAAAGGAAGAAAGCAGGAAATAACAGTGATGTAGCTGTATTGAGATAAACTGAGCTAAGTATTCTAAGTCTGTGGTTGAATACAATGGTGTACTTAATATGAATGTTACCTGGCTAGCTGGCTTACTGGGGTTGGGAGGAATAACCTAAAGTCAATGGTAAAAAGGCTGTTGTATCCTCGCATTGGTTGTCAGTTGAATTTGTCATGAGACTTGAATGTCATTCCTTTATGTGCTGTCCTGCAAGGTTCCTTGCGTGGGGCAAGGGAACAGTCAAAATTTCTCTAACGGTGTTGGTCTAGAACCTGCCTTGATATATGCTCTTTGGAGTGTGAGTGATTCTGCTTGAGCCACTGTGAACTGGTGTGTCTTGGTAGAGTCCTGTGAATTTTGGTGGACAGGATGTATCAATATTTGAGAAGGTACCCAGCCCTAATTAGTAAATAGGGATAGAGCTAGCGTGGATATTATAATGCTGCACAGTAATGAGCTCTGAAGCAGGAAGAAAATGTCTCTAAGGCTTTAAGTGATGTGGTTTGGTTCAATTTTTTAGAATATGCAAATATTTAAAAACTGTTCTGGCTTACACAACATGTTGTAAATATTTTGACAGTGTTGGAAATCCGTATCTTGCAATGTTTGGTTTTGGGCCAATGCATGTTATTAACCCCTTTTGCCTTGTGTAGGACTGCTTAAAGTTAAGAATTAATTCCAAGGCATCTACAGACCAAGAATTTTAAATAAACTTCTTTGCCTTTTATCATATACTCTAGACCAGTGAATAACAAACCAGACTACAATATAACACCAAAAATGGTGCGGGTAAGAACAGTCTGTCAAATCATATTATTAAATGTTTGTTTCAAACAGTTTTACTGAATAAGACTGGGTTTTATGTAATCTTTTGATGTAGATTTATAGATGTGACATAGTAGATGCCCCGAGAATGGGTGCCGTGCAGGTTTTAAGTGGCACTGTGAGCTCAGAGTTCACAAATATGCATTTTAAATATCTTCTAATGCCGGTTGTGATTTTATGTATTACAGAATTGTGATGTACTTGGAAACTCTTAGCTTTTGATTATAAAGTAGTAGGTTGTTTACTAATATTAAAACTGGATGACTGTGGTGTTCCTGTAATCTTCATTGTGAAGATTTTTTTGGAGAAGTTATCTGTCTTGTTATTATTATTGGGTCTTTGTACATGAGTAGCACAAATAGGACTCGTAAATCTGATTTTTATGTACGATAAGAAGGTAATCTCCCCCACATATCAGGCACTGCCAGCTGGTGATTGTAACAACAAAAGGTGTGTGTTGACTGAGTTCTGAAAGGACTAGCAGAGTTCTCATGCCTGCATCTCAAACTCTACTTTCTAAGCCAAGGGTTCTGGGTTTCAGAAACAATTTGCACAGAACTTCTTACTTAGTATTGTAATGGTAGGTGAATATTGAAATAAGAATTTTATTTGTTCTCAATAGCAGATGCACAGCCATAGTTCAGTATTCTTTTAAGCTTATGTGGTGGGCTGCTTTTTGGTGGTTTTTTTTTTTTTTAATTTCTGACTTAATGGGTCAAATGAAGGGTATGGGGTGAATATGGTCAATGTGTCCTTCTTAAAAGGAGTAATGTGAAGTACAGATTTCAATAAATGACCTGCTATGAGTCATAGGACAAACAGGACATCTTTTTAGTTTGACTTATGTCTCTGATCCTCTCCCTTAATAGAGTCTTTCTTGGCAAATTGACAGGTACCTGGATCACTGCTGAGTGGAACAATGCTGCTTTCTTGTCAGGAGAAATGCTAAATCTATAACAAACAGGTCTAGGTATGTTAAAGCAGCATTTTGTATTTAATGGGACCACATATATACATCATCTGTTAGGCATGCTTACTTCCACAGTCCTTGAATAACATTTTTTTTAAAGCATTTTTTACCAAAGCCTTCAGGTTTTCTCTGTCCCTTAGTAGTTACAGATGAAAGCTTCAATACTCTTTTTTGTTTGTTTGTTTTGTCATTTATCTGAAATAATCTAACCAATCTAAAGTAATCTAATATCTGGTCAACATACAGTTGTGCTTAAATTGAAGGAGCAACTGAACGGCTTGGTTAAGCTCTGGGATGAACTTAACTGAAGGGAATGATTCCCAAGTTCTTGCTGGTTTGAGGTCATGGTTCCATTCCAAAATGTGAGCACTCTGTTTTATGTGTGAGAACTGGAACTGGGTAACCATTTTCTTCAAAGACCTTTTCTTTAATCTTTGTGTGTTAGGAGAGAACTTCATATAAAGAATGCTGTCAGTCTTGTGTCATTCAAATACAGTGAGAAATAAATGGAGTGCTTAGGTGTTCCTCTTTTGGGCAATTAAATTTTTGGCCCAGGGTTTAGAGGTGCAAGTCATTCTTGCTTTGAGCTGAGGTTTTTGTCCTTTTTGAAAGCTGGTTCAATTGAAAGTAGGAACAACCAGCACATATGGATAAAGTGTGATCAACCAATAACCTGTGATTCATAGCGCCACTTCCCAAAGCAAACTTTCATGCTGTTTTAAGTGAACAGAATCATAAATGAAAAGGTAAGTGGAAGAAGTTTTATATGGTTATTATATCATTGATGGTCTGTGGTGGGTTGACCTTGGCTGGATGCCAGGTGCCCACCAAGCCACTCTATTACTTCCCCCTCCTCAACTGGACAGGGGAGAGAAAATATAGCAAAAGTCTGATGGGTTGAGGTAAGGACAGGGATTACCAATTACCATCATGGACAAAACAGACTTGACTCGGGGAAATTAATTTAATTTGTTACCAATCAAATCAGAGTAGGGTAATGAAAAATAAACCCAAATCTTAAAACTCTTTCCTCCCACCCCTTTCTTCTTCCTGGGCTCAACTTCACTCCTGATTTTCTCTGCCTCCTTCCCCCCTAAAGGCACAGGGGGACTTGGAATGGGGGTTGCGGTCAGTTCATCACATGCTGTCTCTGCTGCTCCTTCCTCTTCGCAGTCTTCCCCTGTTCCAGCATGCCAGGAGCCTGCTACAGTGTGGGTTTTTCACAGGGTTGCAGCCTCATTTGGGCTGCTCCAGCATGGGGCCCCCCATGGGTCTCAGGTGGATCTCCGTTCCATGGTTAACCTCCATGGGCTGCAGGGGGACAGCCTGCCTCACCATGGTCTTCACCATGGGCTGCAGGGCAGTCTCTGCTGCAGTGCCTGGAGCACCTCCTCCCCCTCCTTCTTCAATGACCTTGGTGTCTGCAGAGTTGTTGCTCTTGCATATTTTCACTCCTCTCTTCTGGCTGCTGCTGCACAGTTTTTTTTGTTGGTTCCGCCCCCCCCCCCCCCAACTATGTTATCACGGAGGTGATGCCCATTGCTGATGGGCTCGGCCTTGGCCAGCCGTGAGTCCGTCTTGAAGCCATCTGGCTCTATCGTACATGGGGGAAGCTTCTAGCAGTTTCTCGCAGAAGCCACCCCTGTGGTCCCCCTGCTATCAAAACCTTTCTACGCAAACCCAGTACATGGTCTAACAATGAATTTGATGGCAGTTGTATTATACCAGAAGTTCTGCCTTTTGGGTTAATACACGTGATGATTTGGTGTAGATTTTTTTAAAGTTTTTTTTAATGGGATGTACTCCGCTCATGTTCTCTGCAGGATAGATAAACTTATTTGCAAATTCAGAATTAACTTCCTATTCTTCTGGTTTTTTTCCTTATCTTCTTTTCTTGCAATTTTGGAAATATCCTCAGGAGCGTGTTTTGGAGATGGCTTTAATGAGTGGGCACTTTTTAATCTGTGGATCATGCATTGATGTTCTATAGGTATCTGAAGAGATGATCTTTTATATAAATGGATTTAAATTGCTGCTGCTCTTAAAATATTAAAATAGTTTGATTATCCACTTGCTAATACTACACAGTACAAATGCAAAAGAATGATTAATAGATTTTAATCTACGAAGGAGCCATTTGTAATCATCTGCTCTTATCTGAAAAGACAAGCTATAGGACTTCTGTGGATGAATCCCTGTTGGAATATGATTTAGACACAAATAAAACTTCCTGTGTAGAAAGAATGGATGTAGAGTCTACCACAACCCTGTTAGTTGCCCAGTTGGCTAGTTAGTCCTGCTGTCTGCAACAGGGTACTCTCTCTGATGTCAGATAATATATCCTTCTAGCTGCCTACCTCACAACACTTTGTTTATATCCTACAATTCATTGAGCGTGTTCAGCTGAGTATTCCTTTCCATTTCAGATTTCTTCAAACTTGGTGCTTAAAATATTAGGCCATCTTTATGAGATAGGAAAATTAAACTTTGTTTTGGTACAGCCCAATGTGAATTCCAAATCAACAGCTTTAGCTTGTGCTTATTTTGGCAAACAATCCAAATAGGTTTATCAGCACTAGTTTCTCTGTTATTTGGTATTTCCTCAGGCTTTTTCTTAAATCGGTTGTGCAGTAGATCAGTCATGATTCCTGATCTTCTTTGACGTCACCGATAATAATGGTAAATAGCTTAGCGGTAGCTTGGTGGACACATCCTGCTCCGTTGTATTTTTTTGAGAGCTTAAAATAAATGCAATATCAGACTGAGCTTGTATCATTCTGTACCTTAATCAGAATATCTTGTAATAGCAAATTGAATGCTATGTTGAAACTTGTGTCTTCAGCGTAGTCATTATCACTCAGGATGGTGACCTTATAAAAAGAAGATGCTGTTAAGAAGTTGGTTGTATTGATTTTTCTTTTTATCTATGTAATAATAATTATCAACTTGTTATGCTCAAGTGGAATCTTATTTGTTCCATTTTAATTGACTTGGCTTTAGTAAACTAACTGTGCCCCTTTTAAAATGCTTATGTGACATGAGTTTTTCTCTAGTCTTCTGGAACTTCCCCATTCAAAACTTCTTAGAAGTTCATGACTTAAAGCCTCCCAAATTATATTTTAAAATTCTTGAACAAAAGCTAATTTAGACGTGCTTGTTTGGACTCCTAAGCCCTTTTGATTTCTAATTTGAGGGCTAACAATCATATCACTCAGATATGATTATTTGTCAGCATTCATAGATCTTCTGCCTCTGTTACGACATTAAAACATTGATACCTTATGAATGATAGCATTGTTGCTAATGTTATGATAAAGACAATAAAGCAGCTTTAAATATATTTGAGGTCTACCACTACAACTATTTCTGTGTTCTTTCTAGTTTCTTTCCTCATTCCTAGCTTTTGCTACATTTGTTACCATGAACTTCCCCTCTTTTCCACTTTACCTGTAGCTATTTCTGTAGCTAATTTGTTTTCTTCTTCCACTGTGGTTTGGTGACAGCTATTAAAAAAATCTTGTGTGATTCCCTGTGATTCTTGCATGATAAAGTAATATTATTTTATCAGATTGCCAAATCTGAGTCATCTCAGTTGAAGCTGGAAACGGTCAGAGTCAACTCAGGACTGGTATATAGGTAGTCACTTCTTTTAGTTCTGTCATCCATTCTCTTTTGAGGTAGAGTATACGTGGAGTTCCTTCATATTGCATGCAATGTGCTCTTTGAATTAGGGCATTGTCACCTATAATGCATGTTAAATTCCATGCCAATTTTAGAATTGGGAAAGTGAAACATGGGACAGATGTCAGTGGGATCAAAGTGCCCTACAGGAATGCGGCATTCTTCACACAGCAGCTTGCTGCAGAAGGAGCTGACTGCGCTGTGTTGTTTAGTGTGCTTTAGTCATCTTGGGTAGACACTGGTCAGTGCTCATGTGGTGCATGAGCTATGGAAGATGTTGCAGAGGATCTGTGGAGTGTTAGTGTTCTTCAAAGTTGTTAATAATTCAAATGAGGATTATTGCAGAAATGTCACTGGTCCTTTCTTGACCATTTAATCCTCTCTACATACATTATAACCACTTACAGACTGTTCAGTCATGTGACTTGTACAGTGAGGTTTTAAGTGTTATGAAATGTGCTTGATTTATGTTCCCAAATGCAAAAATCTAACTTCTCTTACTTGTGTGCTTACCACTTTCACATTAACAACTGAAATATCTTTTTACCTGTCCTTCAGAGTTTCAGACTTTTTGAAGAGTATCTTTTTTGTTGTTGTATGTGCACTTGCTTATTCCTTTTATTAGCATAACTTCTTGTAACTCGTTGAACTAGCTCAGAAGCTTGTTGCAGCTACTACTCACAGTGATAAGACAAGTAACTTCAAAACCAGTGACAGTTTGTGTTGATACTAATGTGGGAAATCAGGTTCTTTCCCTGGTGCCCAGCTACTTGTTCTTGCTATGTGCTCTGCGGTGGCACTGTTTAGATGGCTGTACTGTGACCGGAGTTGGTTCCCTGGTCCGGCAAGAAACTTTTTGACAGTAATTTTCAGCTGGATAAGGCTTAGCACCTGGTTTCCTGAATAGCATCAGTGGCATAGGAATTGGTCAGGAGGAGTGACTGGGGATGTGGGAGAATACCAGATCAATCTTTGTCAGCAGAACAAATTTATACCATAATAAAATTGATTAGACTTGGTATTGAGATGAGCAGTACAGTGAATAATTTCTATAAAGTTAAGCTGTAAAGTGAATGTTGGATGGAAACAAGTCCTTGTGTAAGTGCTTTTATAATCTCATGTATGCCAAAGATGGTCAGGATGGAATAAAGTAACGAAAATGGAGTGTATATAAATGCAACAGAGTTGCTCATCCTAGCAGCTGAAGCTGTGCTACATGAGCTGCTGAAATACAACTGAGTAAGATTTAACACTTATTGCCTAGAGATTGTACCCTTAAACTATTTATAGTTAAGGGAATTGAAGATGGGCTTAAACTTATGTTTCTTGATTTTTACCAATTTTAAATGCACGGCTGAATAGGTAATAAGTTTCAAATGATCTTGAATTCATAAATTTAAAGGTAAACTTGCTGGGATTTTTCTTGAGTTCTTGCTTAAAATATTTTAGTGTGGAAGGACTAGAAGACAGAATTGAAATACTTTTCAAAGTTGAACAAGTTCTAAGTAGAAAGGAGCTAAAAGCCTTTGCCTTTTGACTCCTAAAACAGTCAGTTGTAAGTAGCTTAAATGTTTCTAACGTGTAATGCTGACATATGTTCTTATGTAATGAAATGCTGTATTTATAAAAAAGTGAATGCCAAATAATTTTTTAAACTCCTAGCAGATTTAAATTAATCTGTTTAACACTTTATTAAACCAGGTTTTGAAGAACTATCTTTGAATTCCAAGTCGGTATTTAATTTCCAAGATTGAATCTATCTTGTGGAAAGAATCAAGTTGTTTTTTTTTAGTGATAGGTTTTTTGTTTATTTGTTTGTTGGTTTTTTTTACAGGGAAAAATCTAGGTATACTCAAAACCCACACCAGCTCTTATTTCCTGGACTGGAAAAACTGCTTCCCTAGCTTATTGTAGCCTGTGCTGTTTGGTTTTTTGATTTTGTTCCCTCAAAAATAATTGACTAGAATTAGTTGGATCCTCCTGTGACTTTTGTTCTATGATACTGCCCAGTCTGCTTTCTTAGCTATTCTCGGCAAAGCACTGTTCCACTTGATGTTTTTTTGATGCAGGTGCACAGATTGGCTAGCAAAGAACATTTTTCCAAAAAGCAGACTGAGCAGTATTGTAGAACACTTTTTGCTTTTCTTTGTTTAATTATTCACTGCACTGGGAAAAGTGAAAGTTCATTCACTGGATATCATGAATGTCTTACCTGTTCAGGACCAAATACGTTATTTATGTTCCTAAACACAAATTTGAAGAGTTTAAAGGACAATCCATATAGTTTAAAAGGATCTGTAGTTGAACCTTGAAATTGGTTTGGATTTGGCTAAGAAATCCTTTGTCCAAAGTAGCATATAAGCAGCTGCTTCTGCTTTGGCTTGTAGTATTCCTGTGTCACAGAACAATATGTGGGTCTGGTCTGTATTTAATTACTCTATTTTTAGCACTTGGTTTAGATCAGGCCATTACGTAGTTTCTGGTAGAAAAATCCTGTGAGTTGTATGTGTATCATGAGTAAAATCTGTCCTGTGCGATTTCAATCATTGTCAAGTCAGTAGCAGTTCAGTATTTGATACATGCAAATAGATAAAACAAATATACATTAATTCTGTGTTTATTTTAGTGTTATGCAAGGCAACCTATAGCCTCTTTGCTTTAGGCTTTGATCAGTCTAATAAAATATGAAGTAGTCTAACTTTCTCTAAGGATCCAATTAGCTTGGTTTTTTTACTAGCCCTGTAGAGAAACTGAAACTGCAATTGGAGATCTTTATTTCTGCCCCTTTTGGCCTCCTCCTCTTTCTTGCAAAACAGGCTAGATAGGAAGCATCTTTGTTTCTACATGTTAAGTATTGCAGAAACACTTTCCTTTGTGTAATTAAACTGTGCTAAATTTAGCATGTAATGCCTACCAATTTATTGCTGAACAAAATTACTAGTTTTACAGTAATAATTTTAGCAGTTTTCATGCTGTTTCCAAGAGATCTTACTGCATAGAAAGGAAATATGGAAAGAGTTGAACAGATTTTGATGTTTTCAAGTACATCCAAAGGTATTTTCATTGTGCACATTTTATGTATTTTTTGCATTTGCAGTATTTATTTCACATTTCATACATATGGATAAAATACTACATTTTAAAAAAATTAATAATGCTGTACTAGTATCATACCTTTTGTGATTATTTGTCTGAGTTGTGACTGATGATGGCAGTTCAATTGTGAAGTTTATAAAGTTTCTATGAGTTTATTAATATTGAGGGATGTGTGAAGTATCCCATTTGGCTAGAGTACTCACTGAAAAGCAATTTATTAGATAGGAAAAAATACCGTGAAAAGCTGTTGTACAAATTGGCTCTCTAAAGCTGAGGATCTTATAAACATGCTTCTGTCAAAATGTGTTTTGAATTTGTCAAGGAAAAATGTATCACATGAATCTTGAATTAAACTTGAGCTACTTTCTCTAGTTATGCAGATATGCTGGCCTGTGAGAATTACTGGAATATGTAAAGAATAGCATATTGCACCTAGACATTTACATCAGAGTCAGTGTGCATGTTTAAATTTGGAGTACTGTGAAAAATCTCAATCTGGTTGTAGTATCTGCCCTAAAAGAGGAAGGAATGCAAGTCATGTCTTCTGTGTGTTTCACCATCGCCCAATTTCAAGTGCTTAACAGCTTTATGTAGCTATGAATACTAAAAGGAATGCTGAAAATCTAACTAGATAAGCTTACAAAGACATTTTTAAATTTTGCTTCCCAGTTGGCTAACCTTCTTTATGAATGTTTTTTTCTCTGTTTTAAGAAAAAAAAAAATCTTTGGTGAAAGACAAGTACAAGTAAGGAATTGGCATATGTCAAATGCATAAAATGAAAATGGGACAAGTTTAAAATTTTGTCTAAAGCTAGCCTACTGAAACTTAAATATTGAAGCAAGGGAGACCTTACCTACTTGAAAATCTACTTAACCATCTGTTACTGGATTTCTTCTGATTTTGTCTAGAATTTAAAACTTGATATAGAATTACTGGTGTTAAGGTGAATGAATTCAGATGGTAACTTGCATCCAGATCCTGAAACTGTTGAATAAATTCTTGGAATATTACTATTGAAATACCCTAACTAGAGGACTCTAAAAGGTGAGTTTAGAGAATTTCAGAATTTGAATAAGCTTTCGGTGCCTTTATCTTATAGGCAAAAGTGCTGGATTTTTACTTGCATGTCTTGGACCAGAAGTTTTTCATGTAGCTAAAAGAACCCTTTCTATAGCATTGTATTATGATTATTTTGTCTTAGTATGACTTTTTTTCCTCCTTTCTGCCTATCCTACTTATATTACTTGGTGTTAGCTTCTATTGACTTTTACCTTTCCCAGACACTAGGAAGTGGACAGTGGTGTTGTTTTGATTTACGTCTGTCAAATGGAACCATATGGAGATAGTAAAACTAATTTCAATGTTAATTTTGCTAGGACTTACTCAAAGCTGTGAGTCAGCACTAAACCTGTTTGAACGGCTGCCTCTGACGCTGCACTATTTTTAGGTTTAAAAGGCCACCTTTAGAAACTTCTTTATTTGATGAATACTGTAGGAATGTAGTTTACATATTCTCATACAAGCAACTGGGAGAACTTAAAAAAAAAACTCCTTAGAACTCTTCTGGTATCACATAACATTACTTATGTTGCAACTCTAAATTGTTCGAGTGAGTACCAGGCACTGTTATTCTGAGCTTCAGAATGAAGACCATTAGCAGAATTTTGTGTCAACTACTGTAACTTCTTTTACAAAAAGCTGTCAAAGCTGAACTACAGGTGTATACTGTATTCTAACAAAATGTTGGCTAGACTTAGACTGGTTTGGTGTCATTAGAATTCTTCAATTTGTGTAAAAATAAGAATAAACACATCAACATTTCTGAAAGAATAGCTGCCTGCCTTTGAAAGGAGTTTTAGGTGCCAGCGGTAGAAATGCAAGACTGAAATATTTGGGGTTTACAGCTTTATCTTTTTTGGGGAATGTAGTTAGGCATTGATCATTACTGACTCATTTCACATTCTTGTGATTTGCATTGTGAATTGCAATATTGGATTGCCTATGCTCTCAGAGCAGCATTAAGCCCAAGATCAGCTAATTGAATATTTAATAATTGTGTGAGGGTAACATGAGATAACAATGCAAATACTGGGGGGGCGGGCGGGGAGAGTTAGGGAAGAGAACAAACTTTATGCCAAAGGATGTTACAATAAAAGTATATTCATATGATAAGAGGCAGATGGTTATACCAGGATGGAACAAACCCAGGACAAAGACTATTTTTTTGAGTATGCGTGTACCAAATGTGTGTTTTTACGCTATTAGTTACTTGTGTATTTTCAATTTATATTATTCAAAAT
>VWZL01000805.1:0-60563 GCA_013396915.1 Stercorarius parasiticus | reverse complement strand
AATGGACTATAATGGAACCCCCACAATATTGCATGAATTAGATATAGCTTAAATTTTCTGTGTTGTACCAGAAAAATGTTATGTTACCATGAAATTTTTCTTCAGGTATTAGAATTCATAGTTAAAGGATTAGTTAATGGCTTTGGTCACAAGATTCAACTGTGTAGCCTTTTACTTTAGCATAAGGAAAAAAAAAAAAAGGAAAAACAGACTACAATTGTATGTGTGTGTGCAGCACGTAAACAAGCAAATGAAATGTAGCTGACACTGAGAATGGTGCTCTTGTGATCGAAGTTCTTGTCTTTTGAAAGTTGAATGATTGAAGATGTCTTGTGAGTTGGTAGGTACCAATTTTAGAGTCCCTGTCACTGGAGGTGTTCAAGATGCCACTGGGCAGGGTGCTAAATAATCTCATTTAGGCTCCCTTTCCCACAGAAGGTTGGACTAGGTGATCTTTTGAGGTACCTTCCAACCTGGGCTGTTCTATGCTTCTGTGATCATTACAAATTGACAAATACTCAGCTGAAGTATTTCTTATGACATCTGGTTACTGTAGCAAAGTGTGGCTATTGAACACTCTTTGAAGACCTACTTGACGCATTGGGTAGTCCAATCTCATCAGCTCCAAGGAATTGATCTTGTTTTCGGGATCCCTGTGACCCTCACTGTAATCCTCATTTTTTGCCAATCCAATCAATTATAGCATTGACTATAAAAATCTAGTGTTAAAAATGTGAGTAGATCTTACCTTTCTCTTCTGGGAAGCTGAAAGGAAAGGATTTCTTTCCTGTTGAAAACAAACTCTGCTAGACTGTCCTCTGTCACAGTTAACTAGCTCATTGCTTGTCTAAGTCAAATGGAGCAAAGTGTTTCCAGTGCTCAAGCGTTACCAGTTTGTGAAGGGATCAATAAGCATTAGTTGTCTTTGTTTTCAAATTGGCATTTTCGCTTGGAATTATGGCTACAGGCTTTTTAAGATAGTGTGGTGAATGTAAACTAGGTAATAAGATTGTTTCTCTTCCTATGAAATGTACTGAATATTCAAATTTCTAGTAGCAGTTTTAAGGGGAAAAGGTAGGCAGTTTGTTTGAAGGTGTTAGTTGGACCTTCATCTTCAGTTTCATAAATTGCAAGGTACAGAATAAATGCACATTGTCTAAGGAATCAACTTAAGGTTATTGAGCTCTTGACTACTCTATAAAACACTTTCTTTACTAACGCTGTTTTTTTAGATGTGGTAAAATACAATTATGTTTTAAGTGTAATACCTGTTTTTCAGGGTATCTTTGATGCATCAAATATGCAGATATTTTGCCTCAGTGAAGCAGCTATTATTTTATCTTTCAGATATGGGCAGTTGTACAAGTTCTTTCAGTATAAACTGAATTTTAAGTTGAACAGAAATGCTAGTATTCCTACTTCTGCTGTGAGGATAGCGACCCTGTTACAGAAGGAAGGAAAGAAACTTTGCTACAACAGGAGTATGTGTGTATGTAGCCTTCAGATAGCTGTACCAGAGGTAATGATACTCAATGGCAAGAAAACCCTTGCAGCTAGACTCACCAGCTCTTTCACACTGTGTTCTTTTTTTCTTTTAAATTATACATATTTCTGAAACACTTCTTTGCATGTTTTGAAATAACCTTACTAAATCCAAATATACATCCCCCAAAGTACACTTTTGAAACATATTTGTAATTACTTTGTTCTTTTAGGAGTAAGGACAGTTGATTGCTCTTTAAAACAACAGTGGTCAGAAACCTAGCTCGATTGTGTGAAGGTCACTTATGATGATGATGACGCTTCAGCTATTGAGCAGCCTCTACTAAAAACAAACAAATGTTACCGAGATCATAGCTGTAGTTACTGGAAGGATTCTCTTAGTGGGTTTGTGAAACTTCTGGCCTTTCCAAGAAAGCTTACAATGAATGACTGAGGATTTACCATGTGTACTGTTAATAGAGCTGATGTTAGCTTTGTGGGTCTAGTTGGGCTTTTGTCAGTCTAAAGCCTCCTGGATTTGGTATGCTTTGCTATCACAGTTTGCCTCTGATTTATGCTAGGAGCTAAAGGGAGAATGCCTGCCACTCCAGTAAAGCCATTGTATTTTGAAGTCCTGAAAATTGAAAAAAGTGGTGTGCCGAAACAAGAAACGAATAGGTTTTAGGAGACTTTCTAGATGCAGGCTTACTTTTTCTAATGCTGTTTGTATCAGATGATTACATTAAGGCTTTAAGCCTTCAGAACCGGAAGTGGAATATGCCTGTACTTAAGTTTCACAGGTGTTCTCAGGTGAAATGTTCTTGTTTTGACCCATGACGCTGAAGAGAACGATTATGAAAATTGTAAGTGTAGGATAATGAAAAAGATCATTATATGTTACTTGTAAAGTTATAAATAATATATTTTGAATATAATTTTTCATCACACTTTCTTTGTTGTCTTTGTCTAAGCTTTTTTCTGCAGTATTTTAAAATCTTATATATTTCTTTAATTCTTCCCCCAACCATGTAGTAAAGATAGCTAAATGTGAAGTTTATTATTCATTGAGTAAGCACATGGCTTGGTTTTCTTATTCTTGGGGAATATTTGGTCAAATAGAAATCTTATTTTCAGTGATACCTTTAAGGCATTTCTGCGTAATTGAAGCTTTCAACTTGCAGCTGTTTCATCTGTTGAACCATTCAGACTACTTTTTTGATTCCTTTGCTGCTCAACCTATTAACTAATGAGCCATATGGAGATATGGCTTTGTAACTGTAGTCATATGTAGACAGGTGACTCATTTCAGTAACCACAAGCTATTCTAGAACACTGGCTAACAGATTAGTGTGACCAGTGACACAGAGCCCTGCCTTTATGGTGTCATGGTGCAGTTCTGCCTATATGTCATTGTCCCCCTGCCCCCTCTCCATGCCTGATATCACAATGTGTATTTCCACACTAGCTGTCAGCTTGAATACAGTGCTTTCAAATCTTGGAAGACAAACATGGTGTGTATCTATTCAGACATTCAAGCTGAACTCATAAGCACAAGATCACTGGCTAGTTAGTAAAATCTTGAGTTGAAGGTGGGCCCTGGTAGCACCTCTTATAAGATTGCTGAAAATTCACAATGTGTTAAACATAGCTTTAGACTAACGGAACAAAAACTCTGTAGTACTGAAGAGAATTATTTTCCATTCCTGGCTGGTTTTATATGTATGTGCATGTAAGCTGTATATATGGTTTATGCACAAAGTACATTTTAGAAATCTGGCTTAAGCCATTCCTTTTGAATGTGTGCAAGTTTGATATATTCCAGCATGATTTTATTCCATGATAACCTTTTCTACTCTGGTTACTTCGTGTTACTATGCATCATACAAAAATACCAATTGAATTCTATTTTAATTTAAAATGTGATGTTGCATTTGAATATGACGACTCCAGACTTTCTGGAGTCTAATGTAATGCAGTTTTCCAGTTTCATTACAATGTGTAGAATGATTTGCAGTAAACTAAATAGCTTAAGAAATTTGATCACTTTATTCTGAAGCTATTTTTGCCTGCTTTTCTCAGCTGTTATGACTATCATACCACTAGTTTGTGAGTCTAGAGGTTACTGACATACGAATTTAGATTAAGTTAGTTCATAAAGCAAAAAAAGTGTATATTTCTACGGTTAGCAGTAATTGTTTCTGGTTTTGGGAATCATTGTGCAGCCATTTAAAATGCTGAAGTTAGCAGCATGTTTGATGAAAAAAGGCAGTTGTGTATTATGTGCTTTTGCTAAGACTTTGCTTCAACATTTCGGTCTGCTTTGCATCTGGACCACATGTATTTTAAGAAATAGTCTTACATACTTGAATTTTCAACACTAGGGTTTTTCAGGCTCTAATCTTGAGAGAGCACTAAATTGAACTTTGTATTATTTGCCTCTCTTCTTTCTGTCTTTTAATTGTTGCTGAGATGCAGGTTAAAGGCTGTTGTTTAAATGCCCCATAGTTAGGGATGGCACAGCCTTATTAAACGAAAAAACACAATGGTAATTGCGAGTACAAGAACGGGTAGCTAATGGGGCCTCTTGTCCCAGTTTCCTTGAACTTCGTTCCAGTTTAGATTGTAGAGTAGATGGCTGACCTACTTGTACTTCAGTCAAGCATTAATTGAAAATGGCATAAAAAGCTTTCCTTTTCCTGAAAAGCAGGAGAAGGGTAGAAGAGACCAGTCTTTCTGAGATTAGTTGATCAAATTAAGTATTTATTTCACATTATTGCATTTAGAGTTCCTACATTGGTGTAACTTGTGTGTTTCAGAGCTATATAAGGTTAAGTAATGTGTATCCAGAGCTCTGAAAATCATAAGGAAGACTAGCAACTCTGTGTTGTGCTTTTTTTCCCCCCTCTAAACCCTTAATAAGATTAGTGAAACTCCGAGAACCAAAGAAAAACTTCCACCTTCTTCTTTGCGTAATTTTGATCTATGCCTCTTTTAAAGCAGCACCTTGTTTTGCACACTGAAAACTTTAGATTTTCAATTGTGTTAAAGTAGGTTTAAATTTTTAAAAACAAAAAAACCCCACAACAAACACAAAAATTAACTTCCAGTTTAGCTTGTCCAATTGTGCATACAAGAAAGGCCATAAAATGAGATCTGTGACCTTAATACTTAAAAGTGATACTTCCAGGTAGGTTAGACCAATGATTTTAGTACATGGTAAGGAGCCGGTATGTTATTTATTTTTAAAAAAATTAAGTGTTTTTAGGGAATACTTCATTCTACTAGGTCAGCAGCCCATGTTAAGTAGATTACTAAGTGGTAAGTAAAGGTCTTCTATGCTTGTTGCAGTAATTACCATTCCAAGACCAGAAAATTAAGTTGCCTGGAAACATGAGGAGTCATGGCTAAAGTTTACCTCAGATTCACTAAGCTGAAAATCTGTTTAAAAAAAATTCAAGAGAGTTTGGTTTTTTTTTCCCCCACTGTCCATGTTAATGTAACTAAGTATTAAGCAACCTTCTCCCCCACCTTAACACAAGCAAAAAATTTAAATGCTCCTAGCTGTTCTTTAGAAGCTGGACTTAGATTGCTTGAAAATCTGAATTAATCTTATTTAATCTGAAATATGAAATACTGTCACATGGTGTTTTGTACTGTTACAGTATAGCATTGATTTTGAAACACTTGAACAGATCTTTTATTGTTCCTAAAAGAATAATTGGTTATTTAACTTACTGGAAAGAAGGGTAGTTGACACTAAGTGTGCCTGTTATTGTTTTCTTTTTACGTTTATGAATTGCATTCTGCAGAGGTCTATAAATTCTGTATCAGTTCCAGAAATGACACTGCTGAAGTGATGTATAAAGTTTATCTGACAGTGATAACAGCTTACATTGATAGTGTTTTCCCTAAATACTAAACTACCCTTGAATGTATTTTGAGAATTGAGGAATGTTGCATGATGACTTGACCTGCTTTTTGTCATCAGGGCTATGACAGTGAGGGGATAATGGCTGCAGAAAGGATTGGTGGTAGTTGAAACTACTGTTTAGAGCTGTTTCACAGCTCTGAACTAAACCAACAATTATGGGGTAGTTATTTCACTTCTGCTTTAGAAAGGGTCCTTGGGTACAGTTCTGTGCTGACTTACACTGGTCCCTTGAACAGAAGCTATACTAGCAAAACATTTCTGATGTTATAGGATATTTCTGTTACTGTACGTATTTTGAGTAGCTATCCTAGAAAGCTGGTGGTTTTGTTTAGTAGAGAATAATCTGTTCAGCCCTAAGGAGTTCTGCGTGAAAAAGTGATCCCTCTGCGCTGTTCTAAGCTAAGTATAATGTGAGCACATAGCGGTCTGAGAAACTAAGTTATTTTACTAGGTCTTGGAGTATTTTCCTCTATCATCTTCAGTAGTGTCCTTTTGAGACACAATACAAGAAGGTCAACTTTTGTTTGTGCTTTCTCTTACTTTCTCCATGGTAAGAAAACCATCATTTCCCATTTTCCTTTTTTCTTCATTTTATTTGCATCTCAAAAAAGTGACAGAAGAATTAACTAATACTTGGAGAGTGCACAGGTTGGTCTGGGTTCACCTGTGCAACTAGCTTCCCCTGCCCCAATCAGTCTTACTAGTGTCTGCTGAGCATAATCATCTGTTTCTGTCCAAGAAGAATGGAAGGCACAGTATGCTGACATGTTGTTAATCCACATATTTACAGTTTCGAACAGTGCTTTAGTCTTTGGAAACAAGTATCTGTTAGAGACCGTCTCAGGGTTACATTTTGTTCAAAGGAGGCTTCTGAATTGGTTCTCTGCTGAAGTAGAGTAGCTCCTTAATATTAAGTTTCAGATTCAGGAAGACTAGATTGTTTCACCTTAATTTAAGGGTTTAGATATGCTTCTATTCAATGCACATCAGTACTGTGTTAATTAATATTACAGCCCCATATTTCCTGAGATGGAAAAATACAGCTTTTGACTGTGGAACACCGAAACAACACAGCTGTTTCCTAAGTGACGCATCTGCAAAAAGTGCCTACGTGTTTCACTGAGGTATTTAAAAACACCGTTCTCCCCTGAAGCCGGTTGTATGGTTAAAAATACCTTCCTTTAATATGGGCTATTAAGATCATAGTAAACCTGCATGTTCAACTTTACGGCTATACAGAACCATTAGAAATCGTGTGTGACTGAAAACTCTGTGTTGGTTTGAGTGCTGCAGTGAGTGGGGAAAAAAAAAATGACCTTAGCTTGAGCTACAAGGTTTTCATCAGCCCACAGGAAATGATGAAGTACGTTCTGATGAGAGAATTCTGTTTGTGGAAACGGAGGCCAGGAAAAGCTGTGCAGGTACTGCAGCTATCTGTGCAGTTATGTTGCTGAAGTCCATATTTGGAAAAAATGAAAGTGAATTAAGGCATGTCTTTTAAGGTAAGTATTTTGCAAACAGTATATCTAATGACTTGCCAAACAACTCTCCTAGTTGCTTTTTTCATAGCAAAAATTTACTATACTGTGTCATAGCTGATATGAGAGTATTTTTGGCCAAGTGAATCTAATATTTTGCGATGTTTGAATGTAAGAGGGTGTGTTTGATCATGTTGGACTGTTCTGGACTCAGTCTGCTGTCTAAAACACACATCTCTTTCTAGAATGGTTATTGTATTATTTTTATTTGCGTACTTCTCTGGGGTCTGCTATTTTCAAGTACAGTAGTGTTCATGTTTTGTGGCACTTGTGTGGTCAGCTAAGTGCCATGGTACCTTTTATCTTCAGAAAGTTTTGATGTCTGAGGCAGTGCTTCTTGTAATGCTCTATTTTGCTTGTTAATTATATGCCATTTTAGACCAGTTGTATACATGTCACTTTTTTCTGCTGCTACTTTGTCAGTGCAGCTGTAAATGCTGTTTCATGTTTTCTCTGCTGGAGAATACGTCAGTACTATTCCTCTTCACTACTTTTTGCACCATTGCAAAATTGTACTTAAAGTGAATATTAAGCGAGTATGCTTTAGGTATTTCCCTTAAGATTTTGCTAAAATAAGTTTTCGTTCTGAGTGTGTATACTAGCCATCTAATTTCACTAACTAAAGGGCTATCTGTTTGTTTGTTTATTTTTAAAGTATCTGGTCACTTTAAAGATTTCTTGCCAACTAAATGCTTATGAAGTGTAATTTGCAAGTTGAAGGCATGTTGTCTTGTGCCCCCTTCTTGCTTCTTTGAAACAAACCTAAAGGTATATTTATCTCAACTTTATTTGGGGAGGATGCCAAAATATTAAGGTTAATTTCATTTTAGGAGACTTTGTCAGGACATGTGAATTAGTGGGTGATGTCACAGGAAATACGAAAGTGAACATTAGAAAAGGGTGAACACTGCTAACCGAAATGAAGTTTTTCCTGCTCTCAACATGTCAGTCACTCAAACCTAAATAATGGAAACCTCTGATTTAAAAAAATAGTCTTTGATCTTTCAAGTTATTTTAATTGTCAAACGGTCTTGAGTTCTTCAGGTGGTTTTCTGGCAAAGTTTATTCAGTGCCAATTTTGATGTGCTTTTTTTTCTACAGTGAATAAAATGTTAATGTGGGTTTTTCCTTGATCAGAAAGACCTGAGGCTCTTAAAGAAACATATTATAAAGATTATTTAGAGGTTGACCACTTAATACTATATTAGATAGCATAATACCTAGGTCTTATGGCTCTTGATACCTTACAGTCTTTTCCTGGATCTATTATTCAAGAAGTATATCTTTGGAATGGGAACCTTCTTCTATAATAAAGAACAGTGTTGCGGGAGTTAAAATCTAAAACCCAAAGAGTTTTGTGAACAAAAAGTCTGCTGTGAAATTGTTCTTTTACGTTGCTTCTCTTTTGTGCATCTCAACAGAAACAGGAAGATATTTTACTTGTTTTAATGTTTCATGGTTAGTTTTAGTACCTAATGTCAGTGAAGGATACTATTCAAGTGTACTTTGTCCCATATTTTCCCTTGTTACCTGAAGAATCTGCGGGTAGTACTCAGCACTCAACAGGACAGCACGCCTCCAAAGTTTATTTCAAAAATTAAATACTGATTAAAGCCAGGATCAGTTAGTCTGTGTGCAAAACAATTTAATACAATCTTCACCTTATTCATTATAAAAAAATCTTGAGATGCTTTTTTAAGAATTGGGGGTTTTTTTAGCCTAATTGCAGTACTTCAAATTAAAATTCCATTATTTTACAGTGTCTCCTTTTATGTTTACAAGAACAGTCAATATAGAAATCAGTCTTAAAATTTGGAGGGAGAATCTGGGGAACGGTTGTCTCCCTTCCATGGTTACGGATTAATATACAATGAGTTTGTGATAAGATACATACTCTACAACTTATAGAAGTAAATCTACAACTTATAGAAGTAAAGAGATAATGGTTATGGTTTGGGGCTTTTCATGTGATTTAGCAACTACTTTTTTTTTTTATATCAAGGTCACCTTGATTTCAGCTTCAGATCTGTTACTAATTTTGCCTTTTTCTTCTACAAAAGAATCCTGAAGGAAATGTTGCTAATAATGATTTTAGTAGGAAGAATTAATTTGCCAAGAAGTACTGTTGATCGAGGAAACAAGATGCAACTCTGTATATCAAAACTACTCTAAATTGAAAATACTAATTTTTAGAGCATAGTGTACAAACAGTTGAAGTGTTTTTAACCTCCAGTGGGATGAAATGAAATACCTGAGCCTTTGGCTCCAGCTAATTTCTATAGTGAGTTCACATTTCTCCTAATCTTAAGAATTTTTAAAAATGTTAATGGAATGCAAGAGTTTAGAAGCCTATGTTGAATACTTTAACCTAAAAGACGAGCGCTAAATAAGGATTAAATCAGATCCTTTATCAAACAAATCGTAGTGTCTGTTTAATACATATTAACTGCACAGTTCCTTTTATGCCAGGTATGCATCACATACACTATTGAGGGAAATCATAGAAGAAAATTAAGCTTTTTGGCTGCTAGATGCTCTAGATAAATTTGCTCAGAACCCCTAAATGGCTGTCTTGCAGGTTAATTTAAATGCATGTCATAGCTTGGCATTGGTGTTTGGTTTTTTTTTACACGAAATTAAAGCTGACTCTACAACAGAAAAATACTTTTAAAATGGTATCTCTATCCTTTGAGGACTTGAGGGTGTGTCTTTAAAAAGGTACATTTCAATAGCTTTTTAGCAGGTGTTTTTGAATTCTTAACTATGGTGGTCTTTTTGGTCTGTTTGTCTGGATGTAAATACTAATACTATTGAGTTTTAAAAAATTGTTGAAACTGGAAGAAACGCTTAAGCATTGTAGTTTCAAAATTCAAATACTAGGCAAGATCATCAAAGTTTATCTTAAATGACTATATGAAGATTTTGAAAGTAGTGGGAATACAATGCATTTCATAGAATCTTCATTTTGTATTATATATTCTTCTCATACCTTTGACAGAATTTGTGGCAGCTGTATGCACACAATCATAATTATTTTGTTGTATTTGTCACACTTTTCTAACACTGTGTACACATTTGAGTTTACACTGTGATTTTCAAGTCTGTAAAAGCTAGAATGCTCTCTGACACTACTTGTTTTAAAGGAGCTCTAAAAAATGTGAGAATTAGATTTTACAGTAGACTCTGAAGAACAGGAAATGATCTGAGAAGGTGTTTGAGAGATTTCCAGATCTTGTAGACAGTCTATTTAACTTCCCTTCTAATTATATTTCTTGCTCTGACAGCCCTCAATCCTGAGATCTCTGTATCCAGAAGCGTATTTGAGGAAACTGGATATCCTCGAATGATAACCCTCAGATTATCATGCCCTTTCTCTTCATGAAGTAGTGGAGATTAGCTCCTTGTTTACGTTTCCTTTCTTATACAGGATGGTGTTCAAAAATGTTACAGGCTCCATTTTTGAGGAGTACAAAATAGCATGGATGAAACTTCTTATATTTAACTTTTCCATCATTTAAAACTTGTTTACAATGTTCCTGTATTAGAGAACCACTTAATACACCTCTTTTCTGTCTTCATCTGTGTTGAAGGCCCTGTTTTGGCCTTCGGCTTAGGCCTAACACAGTCACGTAGGGAGGAAGTAGCTTGCAGTGTATTGAGTAATTTAAGAGATGTACTCCCTACTTAAGGACACATTAAGTATCATCACTTTGTATTCAGACAGTATCTTGTATTTGAAATGAAGAGCTCTGTCTTCTAAAGTAAAAGAAAATGCACAATTTTTACTGAAGAATACATACGGAAGTGTGTCCTTGTTGAAACACTTTCAGTAGTAATGTACTTTCCTTTAATGGCACTTAAATTCATGGAGCTGTTCTTTAGCAACAAGTGTGACTTCAGTACCAGGTTGGAAAGGCAAAAGATGACTCCTTGCCTCTGTTTAGCACTCTGTGTAATCTCTACAGGCTTTTTTCTGTAACTTGCTTAATACTCCATAACCTAAAGTTCATTGGTCATTACAGAGAAGAGGAGATGCAGGAAAAAGCCCCAAAACAGTACTTTAGAAATTCTGGCATAGTAAAACTTTGGCTTAGGGAAATTTAAGTCTTTATTATTATTAAGTGCTCATGTTGTTCAGTCTGTAGTTTGAAATGTCTCCTGCAGTACCTAGCCACTTGTGGAACTAAATTTGCAAAGCTGGAGATTTTGCTCAGTGGTAAGCTTCTGGAGTTGAAAACTGTTTTTAATTAAAAATAGGAAATAGTGCTCACATTTTTTTTTTTCTTCACTGAAGTAATAGTTCTAAGAGCTCTGAACTTAATCTTCACAAGTCTGCCTGAATGAAGCTGAAGATAGACATTTGCGTTTTTCTTGGTATGAATCATAATTGCTCAAACATCTCTGTAATTGATTTTTCCTTTGCCGACTTTCAAGGCAGAGAAAAAATTGTATCAGAACACTTTCATGGGAATCAACTTCAAATTTAACCACTTAATGTTGCGTAGTGCTCATCATTTAAAAAAATAAATCAAACTTTCTTGATTAAATACAAAAGAAACATGTTAAGCAATAGAATCTTTTATCAGCTTTGGATATTTTAAAACTAAAACCTAGTGATGAGGTAATTTCCATGCAGATTGGTACTAGGGATTAAAAGTAAAAACTCATTGTTGGCATGCTGTAGGTCATATATTTGATTAGCGTACAACAGGAGCATTTTAACAATGCTCTCCAGCTTTGACCAGTGTTGTAAATGCAGGTGCAATTTCTATCTGCAGAGCTAGATTTTTTTTTTTCCTTGCATGATTTATTCTGGTTACTGCATCATCCCCAGCTAAGAAAAAGTATAATCTGAGTACGTTAAAGTTTTTGAGTACATACAAATATTTTAAAGGTCTCTGCACAGCTGTATATCAGCTTTGTGTCCTTAGCCCGTATAGCTATGCCATTTGGAGCTTGTAGTTTGCAGTGTTAATATATCTTCTGTGGCCAGTGTCCATTTAACTTAAAATCAGAAAACTCTGCCAAGTCTCTGAAAGTGATTAATAACTTTACTGATTAAAATAAAAAAATGCACAATTAAAAGAATACACCTAGACAAGAGTGGCTTGTCAGGCAGAGAAGAATTATTTTTCCCCAAAGTCAGTATTTTGCTCTTTAAGGCATCTCCTGGTTAGTTGGAAAAATGTGGAGGGAGGTTATGCTGGCAGCATGTAGGAGCTCGTAAGGACGGCTAGGTCTTGAATCTGCAAAAACCCAGCATGTCTAATAGCAAGTTAAGGGGAAGAAGGATAGGAGATAAGAGCTAGATCTGACAGCTACATCGCTCTGCCGTTGCTGCTCATGCCTGCAGTAAAGGCATGCATTTCCAAGACAGAATTCCCCGAGAGGCTTGAAGGGTTCAGTTATGTTGTCCCTGAATGTAAAATCAGACAGAAACTGTGGCTTATAACTTGGGTCCAGCTTCTCTAGAGTGTGAGAGTGAGATAATACTTGTGTATATATATGAAACGTAATGTGCAGGATAAGAGTCTGTTTGACAATGTTTGAGTCATCTTGCATTTCAGAGTTGCATTTCTGTGCTGTGTGTGTTAATCAAAGATGACCAATCTTAATAAGTAATTTTAAGTTTCATTTATTTAATAAAATATTCAAATGGCACTTAATAAAAATGTAATGACTAAAATAGCTGTTCTTATTCCTTATATTATGCATTGTGAAATTTATATGTTGTAATATTTCAGTCATGCAGTGTTGATGTGTCTGGAGAGTTTAATTTGAGATACTGTCTTCTCACTATAGTTGTGGGTTTTTTTTTTTAACATGTGGTAAATATCAAGGAAATTTTAACTGCTTTAGTGATCTTCTGATGTGTGCTAGAACTATGGCTTGAATGGGTGTTCATTGCTTGCGTATTTAGGCAGTGAATTAATGCTACTTTCAGTGGTTTTCTATTGCATGTTACACATGCAGCATTTAACAAACATGGGTATGGGTGAATATAAGCCTGTAGCCAGGAAGTTGTTGGGAACCAAGCAGCCTCAGATCAGGGGGCTTACTTAATTGGCAGTTAACACCAGCTTCCGATTGCTGACTGGAGCATGGGGAAGGGGGCGTGACCCAGAAGCATTTGCACACCTGTGGAAGCCCCTGCTCTCTGCCGTCCTCTGGTCGGGCTGAAGCCAGGAAGCACCTCCTCCCTGCTCCCACCGCTGTCCCTCTTGCCCTGGTGGCTCCTACACCTGCCCTCCTGGTTCCCACCAGCTTCTGGTTGCTGCTTGCTCCTTTTCCCACTGTCTGAGGGCCATAGAAGCACAAGGAGTCTCTTGTTACTCTTGCTTAGGGTTATGAATGACTAGTATGAACTAACAGCTTCTGTACTACTTAATGACATTTTATGTTATTTCCTAACTGAAAAACGTCTAGGTGGCAAAGTACTCAGGCATTCAAACTAGAAAATGTAAGAATATTGCTCCTTGTCTCAGAGGAGCATGCATAATAGGAAATACGCTTACACAGTTCGTAATGGCGTGCGTTTCCTAGATTCCTTCCTTTGGTGCTCAGGATACAGGGGTCACCAAATGGGTTGCTGTCAACTTCTTTAAAAAAAACCGCAAACATTTGGTGCCTGGCTCTGCTAACTTTAACATACAGGCTGAATTCCCCAGGAAGTAGTAATTCCGTTTCCTTTTATGGACTTTTCTCTGGTATTTGTTGCTGTAGTTGTTTTCTTGGTGGAGACTAAGGGATTTTCTTAAATGTCTGTGAAAGAGGATTCTATTCTCCCTATTTTATAGATTGAAGAATAAGAATTAGGCCAAAGGCATTGATTTGAGACTCTACCTTTGAAAGTCTGAGACCTGACTTCTATTAATAACATGCACTCATGTCTACTGATTGCAGTTAGAAGAGTTCACAGCACTGACTAGTAGTGAATGATCATGGTTTGATGCTTTGTTCCCTGCACCCAGGGTCTAGAATTACTTGGTGTCACTTGAATGTGTAATCCAAAGCGTACTTTTTTCCTATGGTTAATTGTCCTATTAATTTATGGACTTTCCAGCGTCGATACCTGTGATTCTTCACAGGTTTTGGTACGTGATTTCACAATATTTCTTGAGAAGTTATGTCACTCTTTTTTCTGTCTATGTAAGCTGTAACCAAATTGCAACCCTGAAGAAATTGGGAACTGTTATAGAGCAATTTCTTTGGACAGAATAGAAAATGAAGCAATGTCTAAATTGCTATATTAAACCAGGGAATAAGAGATAACAGAATATTCATGGTAGCTACACTTGGTAGCAAACCACAGTAGTTTGCACTTAAAGCATGGGATATGTTTGTTTCTGTACAGTGAACTACCCTTTCCTTGCTATTCTGTGTGGAACAAAACCTGAGACTTCAGTGAGTAATAAGGAATAATACTATAGCTGAAAGTTTTTATGAGCAGCTAATCCAAGTTGAGTGGTGTCCTTATACATAGGTATTTCACTCCCTAGTCATGAAATGTGGAATCCTGCTGAGCCAGATCCATGGTTACAAGTCCTGTTGTTCCAAAAATAAGTTCAAAAGATGATGTGACCAGGTGCTTTTCTCTTCTAGAGACTGTCTTTGTATGAGCTTGCTTCTGTAGAGTCCTTAGAGACAACACAAGGATACTATTAATAGCTGAAGAGACCATTTGGTTTTCTAAATATAGATTAATTTATTTTCTTCTGTCTCTCATCTTGAAGAAAAACACTGAAATATGTTGTGCAGTCTCCATCCATGGAGCTTTTTGAGACCTGACTGTCTAAAGCCCTGAACAACCTGGGCTGACCCTGCTTGAAAGTTTCTGTCATTCTATGATTCTAAGATTTCTCTGTGTTGTGGACCAGTTTGTCACCTAGAGCCATAGTACTAGTGATTGTCTTGCTTTAAAGCAGCCTGTTGTACATGAGAGAATAATTGGACGAGAGAAGTGTTATGTCATGTTGGCACTGAGAACTTCTGTCAGTTCTTTCTGTTCTAGAAACTGTGAAGTTCTGTAAGTAAGGCACAAGGAGTCACGTCTCCTGTTTGTCATCTGAATTGTACGTATTGCAAAATGTTGATCAGGTCTGTAGGATGAGGATGTGTGGTATTGCCTTCAGGTTTCAAGTGTTTGAAAGAGTGTTTTGTCTGCAGGCATTCTTTGTGTTAGAATATCAGACTTGGAATCTATTCTTTCTCATTATAGGATTCAGTAGGCAGCACCAAGACCTTAACTAGAATTTTTTCTTCTCAATACTGTCTTTTTGAATTATAGTGAAGTATCTAATAAAAATAAATGTAATCTTTCAAGGAGGTTCAGAATGTTAAAATCTGTCTTTCAACAAACAACACTGCCTGTTTCACAGTAAGAGTTCATCAAGCAAATTAATCTGTTAATGGGGGCTGAGGGGGATAAATGAAAGTGTTTATTTAAACGCTTTTCCCCCCCTCTTCCTGTTGGAAAACACCTTAAGAGAAGCTTTGGGATTCACAGGATTATTTTAGCACCTTAAAAACCTGCATTTGTTACACAGATTTTTGCAAGTTGTGTTGTGCTAATCTCCACCACCTGACACATGAAGAAAAAGGGAGTAAAAAAAAAAAAGTTTTTCAACATGAATGAAACAAGGATTTTTGTAAATTGCTTTCAAGGTAACAGCATCAAAACCAACTTCTTGAGAGCAGAGGCAGCGTATTCTATTCGGGTGTTTTTGTATGCAGTTTCTGAAAGTCTGCTTGCTCATTATTAATATTTTCTAAAATCCTTGTGTGTTAAGCTTTCAGGATTCTTATAGCAATTCTTTTGACGTTGTAGGGCTCCAGCAGTAGAGAAGAAATTCAAGGTCTCTAGTATATAACATTGTGAGAATGTTCCCAAAGAGGAAGCTTTAAAAAAAAAAGTCTCATTTATTTATTTTATTTATTGGTCAGTTTCCTTGTGTTTTAGACCAATGTATCTTTGTATCCTAATTTACAAGAATTGCTTAAAAATCACTGTCAAGAAACTTGAGCATTGCTTGTTTGCACCATTTCAATAGCTATTGCAGCATGTACTATTTAGTATATAATTACTTTTTTCAGTTGGACTTTGTGGTTTATTATTAGCCTATGTAAGTTCTCTTAGCTAATGTATGTTGAGACCTGTGGTGACACAGGTAAAAGCTTGTTTTAAGACCTTTGGACTTGATTAATGAAATATTGACATTTTGCTTTTTAATGGAAACTCCAAAGTTCTATGACACAGGGGAAGAAAATATCCTGAGAAGTAGGAATGTTATGAGATTTCATTTGTGTTGGTTAAGAGCATGCTGAGGAAAAGGAGAGCTTGATCCAGAGGTGGTTTCTATTCAGTGAAGATCTTTAATCTGCCTTCCGAGGAAAATGAGATTTACACCTTTGCCTTCTCTAACATCCTGCTTTCGTAATTTTTTAATCAATTGGTCAGTTTCAGACAAATGTTAAAGAAGAGCACAGATAAAGATACATATTTCTTATCAGTTCTGTGGAAATTGACAGCTGCGTGGGAGAAACCTAAACTGATGTACCTGCTCAAGAAAATCTTAATGTGAGCTCAGTAATAATCTGTCCTGTTTGGTGAGCTGGTTTACCAATCAGTGTGAAGGTGGGTGGAAACTGCTAGAGCACTGTGCTACTGCTTGCTCAGCAAGTAGTTGAGGGACAAGAAAGAGGCAGTGTAGGTACTCCTGAAGAGTTGGGCCTGGAGCTGCGGAATGAGATGATAAAGGCCAGAGTGGATGAAGCCAAAGTGTTGTGGGAATATAGGAACTGGGTGTGTGCACCATGCTTTCCTATGGATTATTGGTTCTGCTGCAATCTAGCTGATGGAAGAACCCCAAACTTTCTGAAATGCAGCTGATCATGTGTGGAGAATCTGAGCAGAACTCATCTCTTTTGTAGTCTTGATCTAAATTTCCTAGACTTTAACTTACCAGATTTTTAACCAGCCTTAGTTGTTCATAGTTTTACCTTTCATAGTGAAATGGAAGACCCTGCAAATCAAAGTGCAATGAACTTTCATTGTGAAACCTCTGCAAATTCACTTGAAGGATGGGAGAACCAAACCCTAACAAAAAATGTGCTAAAGGACTGGCTGCTGTAATATTTCTATTTCATGAGGGTAGCATGACTCATACTGCTTAATGTTCCTATCTCAGTATTCAGTTTATTTTTAAGTGGAGCTGTACAAATAGTGTTTTTCTGTGCCAGTTGTTGCTATGACTTCATAATATTTCCCTAAATACGCTTGCTCATACTTTCTCACAGCGTAGTATTTGGCATATGAAAACCTTAAATCCATCAGAATTTCCTGAGTGCTGATCATTTTCATGCTTTTATGGAAAAAAAGGATAGCTCGGTGTATTATGTGGTTTTAGTTGAGGAGGAATAAAAGTTTTAAAAAAAAAAAAAAATTCCCCACAACCTGTTCCCTCATTTAAGAAAACTTTCCTCCGTTTCAGCTTTTCCAATTTTTCCATGTAACTTTTCAGACTAAATTTCCAGCACTGCTATAGTTCAGGCTGTTTTGTTAAAGGTAAGTGGACACTGTATTATTACTTCAGAACACTTTTGCTGTCTCTTCATAATTGGAGGGGAAGTAGTACTTCTTGTGTGGTTTGGGGAGGTGGATGGGTGACTTGTTGAAACTTTCCTTTAGGCTTATACTTTTGCATAAGGGTTTCTATTTCCAAGATGATGAACTCTACAGTTGCCTGCCTGTCTCTTCCAAATGGCAGTGAATGCTTTGGGTGAAAGATCTTGGTGTACTATGGGAAAACAATTACAACCCTTCTTGAGAACCTTTGGAATCTTGTTCCTTCCGTTGTTCTGCATAGCATGCCTGGGTCACATGCTTGCTTCAGTTGCTTACTTGGTTTCAGAGTAATGTGTGTGTTAGTGCAGTCTTAATGGGAAAAAGGCAAGAGGACACAAACAGGTAAAAGAATCTAGCTAGCAATGTTTATTGGTCTAACAAGTTGTCTTTAAACTCTAGGTCTCCCTTTGATCAGATAAAATAATACCAAAAATTATGGTTGAAGATACCACTGCATAACCATATATTTTTGTGAAAACTTTAAAGCAAACAAGCTCTTAGAAAAAGCTGTTTAATGTCAAACTATTATTTAGAGTTTGTACAACTAGTTGCAAGTTTATTGCGCTTGTGTTTCCTCCTTATGCTGCTTATGGCTATTTAAGAAAGGCTATCAGAAAAGATAAGTGCTTTCAAATGTGATCTTTGCGTACCTTGATGTATTGTAAGACTTGCAAGCGCCAAAATTTATGTGGAAACAACACATTCCATGTAAAGGTGTGCTGTTAAGACACTGACTCCCTCTTGGTTCAATAAAAGCACAGGTGGAAAAGTGGGTTTTTTGGTAATTACTAATAACATAAGTTGAAGATTGGTACACTAACATGTAAAAATACTTTGTCTCAATGTATCATCTTCCTTTGTAATTGTTGCCATTTTGCAGAACCCTTCCTGTATTTTTTGGCTGTCTTCTCAAAATAAAAATCTAACAATTGTTGTTCCCACTGTAGTTTTCAGTTCCTTAGTGTTAAGGTTATTTAAGCTTTCTGTGAATTGGGTTATGGAAATGAATTGGATAAAAAACTGTTCAGGAGAAACAGCTTGTCTTCCCAGCCAGAGCAGTTCTCTGTTCTGTTTGTGCTGTAACTGTCCAAACAACTGTTTGGTTTCAGTAGCTAGTTTTTGTTACAAACAAGTGGTGTATGCCTACCCTTATGGCCCAGTTATTTTCAGAGTATCCAAAAAACGCAAAGTTAGTGTTGAATTCTCCTCTGTTTTGGAGGCTTTCAATTCCATTGCTCTCAGCAGCATGTCATAACCACTAGGTTGCAAGGTTGGCCAGGTTTGTAGGCATTTTTTGCTCTTCCTGTGGAAGTGGCCCTATTGCATTAAGGGAAACAAGATTCATAAGGCAGAAGAGAGAGGGAGCTTCACCCCTCACACCCTTTCACAGAGGTAAAAATCTGTTTACCCATATGTCGTCCTGCCAGTAGTCATAGGCAAATTTGTTAGGAGAAATCTAAACAGGAGAACTTGATGAAGTATCTGTCGAGATTAGGCAGGGATTTCCATGTGTGTGTTCTGGGAGGCAACTGTTTCCTTTCTCTCCTACCTCTTGGTCTCCACCCCGCAAACAGCATTTGTGGCTATAGGTGCTGGAATTTTTGCCTCAGTACTGTTTTTGATATTTATCTTAAATGTTAGCTTAGGGTAACCCCCCTTTTTTTTTTAATACACAGTGCTTTATAAACAGTCATCTCCTTCGATGACGGTAGATCATGGTTTTTCTTCACATGCAGCAGTGTCTATATAAGTGATAATGCCTGAATTTTTAAAGTAATTACTTCTAATAAAGATCAGAACTTGGAGTTGATTTTTTTTCTGTTTGTTTTGCTAAAAGAAAACAATGAGATAGTGACGTAACATGTCACAAATGAAATGCAGTTAAATTGGGCACGGGAGTTTCAACTTCTAGGGCAAGTAATTGTCAACTTCAAGGAGACTGTCATGGAACCTATAACCTTTTACTTGGTACATGTGGAACACTAGATACATGCATCATACCATTGTTTAAATTCTATTATCTGGTTTAAAATGTACGAGAGTGTTGGCAAGAAAATAACAATTAGCTCAGGTGTTTACTAGCCCAGAAGAGATCTAGTCACAGGTGGCTGGGTGAGATAACTGGGGCTGTCTGAATATCATAAACTGTACTAAGACTTTTGGGAAGGAGGCTGGTCTTGTCTTCTGTGTTTGACTTGCATAGCCGCAATGCTCTTCATTTTGTTTTTGCTTTACATTGTTGTTGAGGAAGCTCTGTTTTGCATTTGTGGATGCCTTTAGCTTGCAAGTAGAAAATTTGAATCTGAGGTTCTTAGAGAAATAAAACTTTTTCCATCTGAAAATAAGATTGATTTATTTTTCTTTAAATCGGCAAGTGGTTTTGGCCTTAAATATTTCCAGTGGGTTTCATTGTATAATATAGATTTCCAGTGAAAAAGGAACAGGAAGCAATGCAGGTTATTGTATCAGTAGCAAAGGGCAGTTGATTGTCTCTTATGGAATGCTTTGAAGTGGAATACTTACTAAGTATCACACTGCTCAATCTTTTCTTTTGGTTGTAATAGGAAATTGTATGATAAAATAAATTCAAGAGTTTGGTGAAATTTGATATAGGCATATGGATTGAACATTTTCTGAACAACAAATGTCACTATAAGAGCCAAGAACTTTGTGTGGTAGAGTAGTGTTCTGTTGTGAAACACGCTTATTTGCATGCCCTGTGTGGTTACGTCTTGTTTTTATTTAGCATCCCTAGATATAAAAAGAATTGAAGGATGTTACTTAACTTAATTTCTCATTTGATAACTGTTTTTCATTAATAATGATAACTTTTTTTGTATCTTTTTACAGATTCTGAAGGTGTTTAAACTCTGAATACTTACAAGTTCTTCATACATAGAAATGTCTGGCTCATACGATGATTCCGTTGGAGTAGAAGTTTCAAGTGATAGCTTCTGGGAGGTAACCCAAATGTTTTTTCATAATATTTTGATTTTATTTCACTCTTTCTACGGAAAATCTGACTTTTGTATGTTGTAAACTGTGGTGAGAGCTGCAATACAAGACACCGTTGGTTATTGTGATCTGCAGAAATAGCCTGCAGGATAGAAACGACCTTTTAGATTTTGGCCTAGTTCTGTCAAGGGTTTTTAACTGGCACAAACTTGAGGATCATCCATTTGGGTAGGACATGCAATTTGGAATTGAACCGTTGTCAGTTTTTATTGCTGAAGAGGAGTATGGTTGGGTAACTCTTAAAATTACCACGGGGGTTGAGTGATCAATGTTAAATCTTAAATAACTGGTTAAAGGCTACTGTAAGTGTACATAAATTACAAATGTAAGATAGTGTGTGAATGTACTGCCTGTCTCCTGTTTGTGTCTAGATATAAGTACACACTTTTTGGAGAGAAGTTGTCTCAATGCTTATCTCAATGTAAGAGCATACATGCAGAAAGATAATACAAAGCACATTGTAATATCAGTAATTTGTGCTGCCCAAATCTGAAGAAGGCTTTCAGATGTTAATGATAATTTGATTAAGCTTTAAAGACAGCAAACTTCATAAAGCAGAAAGTATTGTACAAAAAAAGTTTCTTGCAAGAAAGAGAAAGGTTTGACAGTGTCAATACTGACATAATTGGAGGTAAGTACGCTGTCCAGATGAACCGTATTCAGTGAGGAAAATTTCTACAATGGACTGGGAGCTTTTTTGAGTTTGAACTATAGCAAACATGAAAATGGCTAGGGGGAAAATGTCTGAATGTTTCTGTGACCAGAGCCTATGTAATACAGCTTGGTTTTGGTGACCTAACATTGTGCTTTCTTTTAAATGAAAGTGTGGTGGTGAAGGCATATTGCATTTTGATGCAGATCTCCCATTATTTTTTGATACGTTATCTGAAAGACCCTAATGCAAGTGGGATTCTTGTTTAGTAGAAAGCTATTGTTTTTTGAGGAGACATATTTATTATTATGTTAAATATGTTTATGCTATTTAGAAGGAGGTAGTTTTAAAATTACTGGATTCTGAGTCTTAACCCCTTTTGTTGTAGGGGTACTCTGTAGAATGACGCAGAGAGGATGTGGGACCTCTGCTCTTGGAGGTGTCTAAGACTCAGATGGACATGGTCCTGAGCAACCTGATCTATCAGACCTGCTTTGAGCAGGGGTTTGGACTAGATGGTCTCCAGAGGTTCCTTCCAACCTCAATTACTCTGTTTTTTATTTTATGCTGAGGCAACTTTCTGGGCAGGCTTCCTTGGTAGAAGTGTTTCAAAATAAAATGAGGAGGCAGTCAGGAAGAAGAACCTTGGACCAAAGGGGATTTTTCTGGTATGTGTTGAGCATCCTATACTTGGCAGGAGAACATGACTTCTGGCTGGCTATTCTGTAGTAAGCTGTTGTCTTCCATCAAGCAATTGTGTCTGGAAGCATAAAAGATGAATGAATGAGAATGGGAATTCTGTAAACTAGTATGATTGTTTGGACAAGTGTGAGCTCAAGTATTTAATATTAAAGGATGATAGATGATCAGAAATAGCAATTAGCCGAAGCTAGGACCTTTATGAAGCATAGCTTAAATGTATTTGACGCTTATTACACATGGGTTAAAGGTGCTCTTTGTGTTCGTGCTGTTGGTGACTTATTTTATATCATTTTGTAAACACTACTTCTTAATCTGTTTCTTTGAACTTTTCTATGTATTCCTTACAAAAGGTCAGAACTGCAGTCTGTTTCATAAGGAATATCAGTAATGTGTTATGCATGTAATGTGTAATGCAATCTTTATTTATCCTTGGATAAGGAAAAGTTAGACTTCAGTATTGCAATCGGTTTCTTTGCAGGATTAGTTCTTTTCACTGCTTTTTCTCTTTTTTTGGTATATAACCACAGACGTTGGTATGTTAAAATGGTCAAGAGGAAAAATTTCAGATTGAATAATTAGTTTATTTTTTTCTGAAACTTTGAGTACATCAGCTTGGAAAAGTAATATGTTTTGAGAGTTGACAAGTGCTGACTAGAACAGGTATGCAAGTTGCTCAAAGGTGAAAACTAGCATTATTTATATTGTATTACCTAATAGTATGATAAAATACTTTAAAAGTAAACTCAAAAACCAGAGATGCAATTATATTCTCATGGAATGGGCTCAGTTCATCAGGAATTCTATGGACCATCTTCACACTCACCTCTCCAGGAATGAAACAGAAGTTTGGCTGCTGTAAAAAATGCATCCCAATAAGTCAATGGCTTTGTTACTGAAGTGATTTTAAGGGTGTTCAAAGTATTAACAGCTTTCCTGAAAGCAAAATTGGACTTTCGATGCAACTGATGAGCATATATTAGAAATAAAAAAAAATCATATTTCCTTGTACTAATATTTTGACAGTTTAGCAATATATGAGGGAGTATCTCGCTGAATTTTGGAGTTTTGAGTATTGATTTATGTAGGAAACACTACTTGTTTAGCTATTCTGCTTTGTGATGTTTGTTTCTTAGGACAAACAGACGAATTTGGGGGTTTTGTGTCTATGAACTCTGGTTCTTTAAAAAACAGTAATAGAGGAGGTTGTGTTCTTAGTATGGATGTAAAGGCTTTCATTATTTTAGCAAAGTAATTAAACGTTTGAAGTTTCAATATGTTGAAACTAAGTGGTATTTGAGTGAACCAGAGGGGAGGCTGTAAAAGTTTTATAGTTGATTAGTGCTTAGAATATCACCGCTGACATTTGCGTTACGGTGTTTAAAAAAAAAAAAAAAAAAGAAAAGCAAAAACCAGCAAAGAATAGGTTAGAGAGTTCAAAAGATATATCAGGGCGTTGTAAAGTGGTGTATGTATGGTTGAAAGACTGTAGTAGGTATGCCTACATGTTTATGTAACTACTTTGAGAGTTGAAAAACGTGTGGTATGACATCCCTGGTGTTCTGCAGAGATGGAACTTTTACGGATACACTAAGATACTTTGAACTAAACATGAAAAAGAGTACTCTGATATAAAAGATAAATGATTTTATAATAATGCTAACCTATTAATAGGAAGGATTGACATGGTAGCCAATTTTGACCTGCATGTATGCTGTACTTATTTGCAAGAGTCTGCGTAGCTTGAGAGAATAAACATGTTTCAAAGCTGTCTTAAGAAAACAATGTATCTAAACTTTTCTCTCAATGGAAATAGCTAAGAGAATTTATTAAGCAAAGAAATTGCTGTTTCTTTGCAGTCTGATGCTTATCACAGGATGACTCCTTATTGCTCGATATTAAACTACGAAGGCGACTGGTAGTCTTGGCAATACCCTATTACAGTGAGAAATGTGAATGCTGTGGAACTTATGTTTTGGTTGACAGCCTTTATAGTTGCATATAGCATCAAGTGGCAGGGAAGGTGAGGTTTGAACAAAATGCTTGGACTAAAGCACAACATGAGGGAAAGCAGTAAATTACCTAAAGCTGGGCTGCCCACTGCAGCCTTGATATAGGATATTTTGAGTGATTACTTTCGTCCAGGAATAGTTTTGTTGTGACCTCTGCACTCTGCTTCTGTAGATTTCTGTGAGGGTAAAGGCATTTTGACATGTGTGTCTGATACTAGCCTGGAATGTATTTTGGTTTGTATATACTTCTGATAATTTATTTCAGTTAATAATTAAGGTATCCAGCAGTTTTATTAGGCCAAGTAATGCCTTGGCAGAATGTACCATTTGACTTTAAACCTTGCCTTTCTACAGAGAAGCCTGACAAAACAGTAAGACAGGAATTAGCCTTCAGATCAAGAGCCGGGGGGGGGAGGTTTTCCAGGTATCTGCTGTTGGTAGGACATGAACCTAAAGGAAAGGAAGTCCTGTGCAAGTCTTAATAAATTTAACTTCAGAATAACTCTTCAGTGTTAAGTGCCATGCAGAAGCTAACTGCAAGCCTGTCAAACTTAATTACCAAACCCTTGTTTTAAGTGATTCTGGTTTGGAGCCATCTTTCCAAACTAAAATTGACTGAATTGTAGTCTAAACTTGTCATTTTTCCATATGTTCTGAATTGGTTATTTTGTTTCTGAGGATTGCAACTTTGAATTCCAGTCTTAATCTTTTTCAAAATGGATAACTAAAGTGCTTTGATCAGTGTTTTGTCTGACTTGATTGATTAGAAAAGATGCAGTGTCTCTGGAATGCCAGCCTCAGTAGTTCATGCCTCAGGTAACAAGAAGTAAAGAACTCTTAATCAATTTGGAAACTGTATCATTACCACAGGGTTTGTCATTTGTGTCCTTTCATTAGAGGTTTTTAAGATATTTGACAGGATTTTTTTTTCTTTGTTTTTAAAGGTAGCCTGCAGTTTGTTAAAAGCCACGTTGCTATGTTTTACTGCCACAGCTGAAAGCAGTGAATGTATTTAAACCTGACCATGGCACAGAAAAGAGTCTGGCATGGTGAGCTTTTGAGTTTGTTCCCTTACAGTCCAAAATAGCTCAAATTTATTTACTTTTGGAGTGTGCTGCAAAGCCCATCTTTTTCTTGAAAGACACATAGGAAGGAGTGAGCTGGCCGGGTGTGGGACCTATCTGAAGAACTTACTGTGAAAACTGTTTTTTGCCTCCTGCATGTCTTTGAACCTAAAGCACGTCTATTTCTTGAATGTTGATGTTCTGTTGAGCTGCTAATAAGAACTGTACTTAATAAAATGTTGATAAAGCAACTTCAAAATTTTTGCCATTGCTGTTGACAGAAACTTCATACAATGTTGTCTTTAGGAAATAAGAAACTTGGTTCTTAGTCAGTTTTCTGGCTCTAGGTGCATTTGCTTTCTTTTGGAGTTGTCACTGCCTTTGCTAGAGTTCCTTGCTACAAAGATAATTACTAGCAGTTTGATCACATTTTAAAACGTGAATTTAGAGTATATGGTTGCATGGTATTGAACTTCCTGCTCTAAACTTGTCTGTTTGCATATGCTCAGACTGTCTGTGGAGCAATTCAATGCAGGTTACTTCATCTATGAAGCCTTTTTAATTAGGTTGCTATTTCGATACTGTTCATGGAAACTTCTAGTTCTGGCATTGAGAGTCAAGCTTAATGCTTGAAATCCAATGTGAATAGTAATTTGTTTCCTTTAAAGACTAGCATTTTTTTTATTACTACGTAGATGTTACCAGCTTTAGATTTGTGGTCAGGGAAATAGTCTTGTTAAAAGGGAACTGGAGAAGTTGCTGTTTGGACTTGTGTTCTTGTTGTTGGCTTACTGTAGATATATCAGTCAAAAATGTTGGTAAGAGAAGGCTTAGGCAGTATCTTGTATCAGAACAGCTGATGTAACTGAAAAAATTAGATTTTCGGAAATATACCTCTTTATTTAGCATGAAATAGAAATAGCAGCAGCTTTCACAGTTAAATTGAGGACTTTTTTCATTATTCAGTTAGCCCAAGCTACTACTAGAAGTTTTTTGTCTTCTAGCAGGATGGTAAATGCTTTTCAGGAGAACAGATATTTCCTGCTAATTTGTCCAGGTGTTTACCAAATAGACATACTTTAGGAGACAGGAAACTTTGTACATATTTTCATGTAAGTTTGCTTAGAGAGCAGGGAATTGCAAAATAATATGAAAAGACATTCTGAAAGATGTCAATAACAGTTGGAGGATTTCATCAAAGTTTCAGTTGTAGTAATGCCTTAATTTACTTCCGAAATGGAAGCTTCTTTTTCATTCTTCTGTCTTTCTAAAAAGTCTGTGTACCTTGATATATCTGGTTAAGCTCATGGTTTGCTCTGTGTACAGCAATTTTTTAAGACTGAGGAATCTTGTTGATAATGCTCCAAGAAGGAATTCCTTCATCTGTGTTACTTAGCTGACAAGGGTAGCATGCCTTGGGTAGTCAAAGGTTATTACTGATAGCCTGGAGCAGGACGGCAGTAACTTTTCCAAGGGAAAGTGGAAAATTTGGAACTTGATGTGCAATTTGAAACCTTTTGTATTTCTTTCTAGTCTGTCATATGGACTCTCAACATTTGTACGACTGCTGTAAATACATCTCAGTTTCATAATCATTCATATCACTTTCTTGCATCCAAAACCAGAATGTGGCAAAAATGGTTGGTTCCAACATTGCACAGCTTTAGTAAAACATGAGAAATAGACAACCCTATTTGCCTTGTTCTACTGAAGTAGTTTTGAAATGGTCATGAAAGCATTTAGTATATTAATAATAAATGGAAGGCCAATTTCATGATGCGTTTTGTTAATTAAGCTCTGGCCTTATGCTTGCTGATCACTATTATTATGGTCATATTAAAAGAAAAATGCCTTGAGCAAGATGAAACCAATGCTATTGTTCACTTAGATACCTGTGAAGGTAAGAAAGGTGATGAGTAAGTGTTCCTAGAGATCAAAGTAGAAGTGTATGCATATCTTGCAAGGTAAGACATCAAAAGAAACAGCTACCCTGCCTGTGGAAGCACTTATTTTTAATGAGCCATGGGTCCCTCACAGGCTGTGCCACTTATACCCTAGATGTGAGTCCTTACTCTCTCTTATTTTCTGCTAGCGTAAGCAGTATGGAGCCCTCTCCATTTGTTGCAGGGGTGTTTAACTGCCCTGTGAAAACACCTACTTATCCCCCCCAAAAAAAAGGTCATCTGAACAGCTGCTAAATCAGCAACTGGCATTAGCTCTATGAACTCAGGCTTGTGACTGATTCCCTTGGAGGATAGGACTTGATGTGCATTTTGAGGTGCTCAGTACATGTCTTTCATTGCATTCTAAAGTATTAGTGGAGATATCCATTATCAAGATAAGATTTTCAGCTTATTCAGAAAGAGGAAGTTGGTCCCCTGTGTAGTATGGGTGGATGGAATTTGGCCATCATATGCATTCCCATTCTCCCAAAAAAACTCAAAGCAAGCTCCAGACCTGACACTCTGGATAGCAGAGGCATGCCTCTCATGAACTGCCTTATAAGCTGTCTGTTCAGATGATCTTGGTTCATTTGGTACTCCTGATACCTGGCCTTCATGCCTACTACTGTTGGCCAACATCTATATGAGGTCTCTATTGAGGGGGTGTGTGTGTCGGATGCAGGGAATTCAAGAGGGGGAAGCTCCCAGAACTTACTCTTGAATATTAAAAAGGTGTTCCTATGTTGAGGGATTTCAGTTACTTGTCGGTGAATGCTTTTTGTTGAAGAAGCAGACTGTTCTGTTTTGCTTTTTCATTTTAAAAGTATTTGGACTCTGTAATAGTGGATTCCTGTCCTGTCTCCTATGTGCATTTTTTTCTCCTTGTAATGTTGAGCAACATGATGTTCTCCATTTATATTGCCAGGTGTTTGCTTTACTGGTATGTTTGGCTTACAATTTTGTGGGTTTAAAAGCTTCCTCAGGATTCTTTCTTGCGACCAGTGGTGGATTTATATGGGCAAACTTACAAAATTTAAATACACAGAGCTAGTGCTCATAGGTACTTGGACTGTGTATGTGTGAATTACGCACCAAGATAATTCTTATTTGAAAAAACCCCACAGTATTATAGGTGTTACTGCTAGTTGAAATGTTTGGAAACTTCCTGTTTGACGTAGCTGGAAAGAAATTGTGCTCATGGTTGAATGGAATGCTGGATATAGTAAGTGTGTCCCTATATTGGCCATCAGTATGCGTGGGTTTGACTACAAGCCTTCAAAGCTCATTATTGTGTTCCTGCCTATGAATATTTGCCCATTAAAAAAAAAACACCCCTTGTTGTATGCTGTGGTGGCTGACTGACTTTCAAATGGTTCCAGTTCATAAAGGCTGACTAGTTATGAATAAGCTAGGCAAGCTTGGAAAAAGAGTTGACATCAAATCTTACTTCAGGGATTTGAAACTCCTGAAATATTTGTGGTTATAACAATTATCATGATATACTAGAATTAACTGGCTGAAGTTTAGCAATAGCTGAATGTTTGCCATCTTCTGAGCTGCTGACAAATTAAAATACACTTATTTTTCATTCAGTGTACTAGAAAAACCTGCTAAGTGTGTTTAACTCTTTATAGGCTTTTATCCTGCTCAATGAATATGCTAAAAAAATTCTATTAGTTGAGGTAAAGGAAATGAGATAATTTAGGGCTCTCCCTTTGTGTTTAGTGCTGTGAAATTGTAAAATAATGAAACTGTAAGCTTTTAAATATTCCCACTCAAGATCATATCAATGACAGTGCTTGGCTACGTTAGTACACTGGTTGTCACAAAGGAGAGATGCCTGAACTGCTGACTATACAATGCGAAATGCCTCATCACTGTGTGCTTGTGTGTTTTTCTCTGGTTATTACAGTTTCTCTAGATTTTGCAAAGGATTTGAGGTGACATTGCTGTGTTCATGCATGAGAGGAAATAGCAACATGAGAAGGAATGTTTTCTTGACTAAGCAAAATGGAGATCGGAAGGCATCTATAAAGCCTGTAAGAGATAAATGGGGCAAAATAGGATCAACTGAGGCTTATTTGTATCAAAGCTCAGTATTTTTTGCAGTGGAAAAAGGGAAATTGGTGTCTAACTCAGCTTAGGAAGAGGGATGGGTGTGACACAAAACTGTGAATCACAATTTTCAGAGAATTCACTGATTGTGTCAAGAGTGTGACCATTATAGTGGCATTCTTAAAAAATAAATGCTTGGGGTTATTTCCTTTTGGTGAAGTGTTTCTGGCAACTAAGGGTAAACAGCTTGCAGCCGAGAAGGCCAACAACATCCTGGTCTGCATCAAAAGAATTGTGGCCAGCAGGTTGAGGGAGATGATTCTCCCCCACTACTCTGCTTGGGTGAGACTCCACTTGGAGTTCTGTGTCCAGTTCTGAAGTCCTCAGCACAAGAAGGACATGGACCTGTTGGAGCGAGTCCAGAGGAGGGCCACACAGATGATCAGAGGGCTGGAGCACCTATGCTATGAGGACAAGCTGAGAGAGTTGGGGTGGTTCAGCCTGGAGAAGAGAAGGCTCCAGGGAGATCTTATATAACAGCATTCTAGTACCTAAAGGGGGGCCTACAAGAAAGCTGGAGAGGGACTTTTTACAAGGGCATCTAGTGATAGGATGAGAGGTAATAGCTTCAGACTGGACGAGGGTAGGTTTAGATTAGATATCAGGAAGAAATTTGTCACTATGAGGGTGGTGAGACACTGGAACAGGTTGCCCAGAGAAGTTATGGATGCCCCGTCCCTGGAAGTGTTCAAGGCCAGGCTGGATGGGGCTTTGAGCAACCTGGTCCAGTGGGAGGTGTCCCTGCCTGTGGCAGGCGGGTTGGAACTAGATGGTCTTTAAGGTCCTTTCCAACCTAAGCCATTCTATGAATTTGGTATCATGTAATAAAATGTCTCTTTCAGATGAGTGAAGTGTTGATGCTAAAATGAAAGCAGGGTATAGTTTCTAAATATCTCTCATTCTTCATGAAACTGTAAGAAAGATTATAATCTTACAGTTTACCTTCCTGAAACAGATGTTTCATTTGTAGGACAGGGAAACTAACAACTTCATGTCTTTGTTGCATGCTGTATGTTTAACAGGAAGTAGCCCAATGCTCAGAATGATCAGAAAGTTATTCTAACTAGCAAAATCATATGTTCATGTACTGAACAGTGTTGAGCGAAAAAAATCTGAAAATTGCAAGGCATTATGTAAACATGGCTCTGACTGAAACAAAGAAACACAGGATTATTTTTTTTTTTTCCTGGTCAGTTGCTACAAATAAAAGAAGTTGTCATTTTTGTTTTAGCTCAAATACCTCTTGTGAAGAGAAAGAAGGAAGTCTTGCAGAATGTTTGCCGTCTGCCTCAGGAATTGGAGAAAAATAAATAAAACAATGTATTAAGTCATGTTTTTCTTCTCCAGAATGCAGGGTGTCTTTAGCTTATAGGTTTTTAATTTATTTTTTTTTAACTTACTGACGGTTAACCTAGTAGTTTCTTGGCTGCATAAAGACTAGAGTTCTTCTCACTTTACTTGTCTCTGTGGTCTGAATGCCTTGTGCTCTCATACCTTCAGGTCTGCCTCCTACAGTGGTGCACAGTGGCTGCACATTCCACTTCTCAAAAAAATTTGTCATTGCAGTGTCCATAACTTAAAATGCAATTTTTTTTAATTAACCACTAGGTTTTTAAAATGTTAAATGCCAAGTATGTAACTTATGTAATGTGTCATGAAAACAGGAAAATGATTTTCCTCATAGGCATTCCTCATAGGGCATGAAATTTGAATGTGTTGTCTAAAATCAGGTGAACGTTTTTTTTTTCCTTGAAAATATTAGTATAAAAGGCTTTCTTTGGAATAGTAGGTTGTTATTTTCTAGTATTGTAGGCCTGGTTCTTCTTTATACTGGTTCTAAACTATGATGCTAGTTCCTTCAGTCTTCCTGTGGAGAAGGAGGTAGCGTGGATGAATTATCTGTGGTCTGCATGCAGCTCTTTAAAGGTGGCTTTATGCGATAATAGTGAGTGAACCGTAATAGGTAAGCTAAATTCAGTTCTCGGAATACCTGTCTGAGATTTGGCAACTGCTAGATATTACTGTAAGGTTCGAATTTGCTCAGACAACACAAAGTGAAAGCATTAAAAATACCGTGAGGCAGCCAGATCCCATTCAATATTAGCATTTTAAATGCTAATTTAATAGTGAAAATTTATGAAAGGAAATGTTCATGCTGGAGACATAAATCCCTGGGCGCATAACTGGAGACACAAATTGATGCTAATATAAGGCTTCAGTAGTTGTGCCAAGCTAGCATAACCTGTTTTAACAGTCTGCTTGGCTGTGAACCTACAGCTGGATTAATTCTGAGCAGATGAATGATTTGCCCTTCCATCAGAAAGGCTTTAGAAAGTATTCTTTGAGGTACTTAATTTTCTTAATGCTTTGATTACATATGTGTATTGTATTTGTTTGTGTGCAGTGTTAGTTTGAAACTGCTACTTCTCAATTTCTATTTCTCCTGAAAATAAGAGGTTATTTTTCGTGCTTTCTTATTAATAGATAAAACCTGTTTTGACATGGATGCATTGACTGTCTTGATTTTTGGTGTCAGCTTCTTTGTGATGCTGGTAGCTTATAATCTTCAGTTATATTGTGACTTATGTTTGAAGGCACAGTGTGTGTGTGTACTTTTACGTGATTTAGACAAATCAGTGACTGCTAACTAATGCTTTTCTTAGATACTACCCAAATTTCTTTGATCTGTTGAAATGGATATAGTCCAAAACCTGAAAACATGCCCCAAATGAATGCTTTGAGGCAACTGTCTAAAGGAATTGGTTTTGTCCTGTCAATGATGGTTTTGATTTTTTTTGTCCCCAGCTTTGATGAGGAGTCCTAACATATGTCTGTATTTATCCCATAATCACTTACTTTTCCAGCACTTAATACGGGCTTTTCCCCCTGTATTGAGAGAGTATTTCCCTATATACTTTGAGGAGTTTTTCTTCAGGCAGATGGCTTGCATGTACATCTGCTGACAAAATTCTGAATAAATGCAAACCTAAAGGTTGAATGGTTTCCTGTATTTAAGATGTGAATCGGATATGATTCAAATGTAAAAATTACAAACATGCTTTAAGTATTTGAATGTTTAATCTACTGCCTTACAGCTTATCTTTATTTTTCAGTCAGGTGGTAAGGGCAGATACGAAACTGAGTGTGATATTTAATAAGCTGTGCAATATCTGTTAACTGAGTTCTTATGTCTTGTTTAATGTTTACAAAAGTCAATCTGAGTGACCTTGAAATCAATGAAGTATTACTCTGGAAGCAGTATTAGGCTGCTTTTCCCTTCAGTCATCTGGATCAGTGATTCCATGTTGATGTGTACACAAAAATTAAAGGAGGGTGTTAATTATATAATGGATTTTTATTATATAGTGTGCATTTTCTCCATATCCTTATCCTTTTGTAGCCTGTACATTGAGCAACTATGGGTTTTTTTTCTTTAGAATTCACAAGTTAATTCTAGGTATGGGAACTCCATGTCATTGCTTGTCAGTATCTTCCCAAATTAAATTCTACAGTATACTTTTGAAATAGTTGCTATCTAGTTTGTCAGCAGTGAAGCACAGCTGTAGCAAAGGGCACATCCACTCCCTGCTACATATATAGTGGTTGTGCGTTTTCCATGCTGCATTTTTAAAACCCTATTATTACGCTTGATAGAGATGTTGCAATGCTCCTTTACATGTCTTTGCAGTTTTATTAATCCTGAAAGATTAAACACAGCATAAAATTAAGGTACTTAATAATAAGCATGGAAGAGGGAAATACTGTATTTGTGCTAAATATTTTGTTTATCTGAAACATTACCAAGCAATAATAATGCACAGCAATTGTGATGACTGCCCATAATTACATTGCAGGACTAATAAATTATAATAAAACTTTGACTTTTAAAACTAATAACTTTTTTACAGGAGAATCTGTGGCCTTTGTGGTGGTGTTGCAGTTAGATTTTGAGATTAATGGAAAAATTCTTTATGCTATAATGATTAGTTCCTACTAGCAGATTCTCTTGTTCCTAGGTAACAGTATTTGTGCTAATTAGATTTATCTTGTTTTCAGAGCTTTCAAGCAGTAATTCGTCTCTTTATAGGTTGGAAATTACAAGCGGACAGTAAAACGAATTGATGATGGTCATAGACTTTGCAATGATCTTATGAATTGTATTCATGAACGGGCAAGAATAGAGAAGGTCTATGCTCAGCAGCTTACAGAATGGGCAAAAAGGTGGAAACAGCTTGTGGAAAAAGGTAATACATTCTGATTTTGAACTCCGAAAACTTTCTCAAATGGAAAAAAATGTTTCTATATATCTTTGTTTTGGTAAGTACAAAGCAGAAATTTTGTACTTTTTAGCCTATAATGGAGTCTTTGCAAAAGGCCCAGTAATGTAACAAACGATTAAGCTTTTCTTGATTAAAACCAAACATAGTCCTGCTCCTTTGCTAGTTTGCTTGTTTCTTACTGAAGCAGATGAAACTTGTCTCCAGTGTTGAGGTACCCAAATAAATTCAGTTCTAGAGAACTGGTGGTTTCTAGGTAACTAAAGGTATAAAACACAATTTGAAAAGTGTATCTGAATAATAAGGGGGCAGTGGTTGTGGGGGAAAGACTAGTAATAAAAGAGCTAGGCATTGCTCTAATGGGAGGCTAATCTGAAACCATTTTAATATATTCTGAAATAGTTTCTCCTTTCCTAGTTATCCATGCTTCAATAAGTATGTTGAGAAATTGAAGGCAGTTCAAAGAGGAGTTAATTGGTGGAATACTGAGAATCATAGTACGGGGATAAGGAGGCCAGACTGTATATTATTTCTTCTGGTGTAAAAATTGTAATTTTCTAAATTTATCTGAAAAGAAACTGTTCCCTTTTCTAGGTTTGCATCAATATTGCTGTTTACAAGTGAATATAAGTCAATAGCTTCAGGTAGTATCTTGGGAATATGAGTTCCATGTGGGTGATGGTTACTGAGAATGACACTTTCTGTTGTGTTTAGGCCCACAGTATGGAACAGTAGAAAGGGCTTGGTGTGCTTTTATGTCAGAAGCTGAAAAAGTGAGTGAACTACATCTAGAAGTAAAAGGTTCACTGATGAATGAAGACTTTGAAAAAATCAAGAACTGGCAGAAGGAAGCCTTTCATAAGCAAATGATGGGAGGATTTAAGGAAACCAAAGAAGCAGAAGATGGATTTAGGAAAGCTCAGAAACCCTGGGCAAAAAAGCTGAAAGAGGTACAGCAGTAGATTATGTACTAGATATCCTGTGTTACAATATATTAATGTCTCAAATCTCTATAAGGGAGTAAACTCCCTATTCTCTCTGCTGGACCCTCCTTTCTCAAAAAGATCTCTTGCTTTCTGTCCTCTTCTGAAAATAAGTATTTTTCTCTTGGGCTCTCCTAATCTTGGTGACTTCAGTGAAAATATGGAAAAAGTGGAATGTAAGATACCATTTTAACAGTATCTGATTTCATGCATTTGAAAGTTAAGAATTGCTCAAACAAATAAGCAGAGGAAAAGTGTTTGTGTGTTTTCTCCCTGCCATGTAATATTATTCTTAAATAACAGGTTTGTAGAAAAAGGGGAGCAGGAGAACATGGGCATGAGGAAAAAATGTTCTACTGGTGACTTTCCGTAAAGCTTTTCTTGAGTCGGTTCCACACTTCTCTGAGCTTTATGAGTGACATTTCTTGCATGGTGAGAGAATGCTGATTCATAAGAGCTACAATAATTTCCTTATGTTGATTATTGTGTATTGTTCATTCCTTGGCCTAAATGAAAAAAAAAAAATCCAAAAAAAGAAAGAACATCCTGAAACAAAACCTGACACTTTCTTCATTGCAACGTGATAAGGCAAAAAAATTCAGTTGGTGGTTATTGTATAAACTGTCCCAGATGCAAATATTTGAATCTACTTTGTAGGTGGAAGCTGCAAAAAAAGCATACCATGCGGCCTGCAAAGAGGAGAAACTGGCTATATCCAGAGAAACAAACAGCAAAGCTGATCCAGCACTAAATCCTGAACAACTTAAGAAGTTACAAGACAAAGTAGAGAGAAGCAAACAAGATGTGCTAAAGGTATACTGTATGCTAACACATTGTTTATATGTAGTCTTTTTAACCTATATATTATGCAACCTTAAGCTTTTTTTTTTTCTTCCCGAATGTGCTGTGGACTGCAGTGCAGGTCACTTTCTGTAATGGTCCTATACCAAAATTTAGAGTTTTCTCCAAAGTATATGTTGTTACTAAGTTCTTCTGTGAAGAATGAATAATGTATTGCCTCTATTTCACATAACTGTCCCCTACTTTCAGCAGGGAACAAAGCAGAATAAGACAGTGAGCTTCTAGGACAAAGTTCTACTCATTTAGTAGTGAGGGTTGAGTTATTTCACTTCAGAGGCTGTGAGATAACCCCTTAAAACTTGCTGACAACATCTAAACTTGTAGTTGTTCTTGACTGCAGAATGCACTTTTTTTTTAAAAGAAAGCAAGCTGATATAGTCCATTTAAATAAAAGTAAATACACTTTTGGAAATGCCATTCTGTTGCCCAGTTTGGTTTATCTCTTTAGTGGGCTGCTATCAAGAGGCTTTTCTTGTGTGACTTTCTTCAAAGACATCTTTTCCCTTTGAGAATGCTGTTCTGTGATCTGGAAGGCTAATGTTACATAGAATCATAGATTGGTTTTGGTTGAAGGGAACTTAAAGATCATCTAGTTCCAACCCCTCTTCCATGGGCAGGGACACCTCCCACTAGACCAGGTTCCTCAAATCCCCATCCAGCCTGGTCTTGAACACTTCCAGGCATCCACACGATGCCCCAGAATGGGTCATCCATAACTTCTCCGTGAAACCTGTTCCAGTGCCTCGCCATCCTCACAGGAAAGAATTTCTTACTGTTACCCCTTGTCCTGTCACTTCACTCCCTGGTAAAGAGTCCCTCCCTATCTCTCCTGTAGGCCCCCTTTCAGTACTGGAAGGCCACTATAAGGTCTCCCCCGGAGCCTTCTCTTCTCCAGGCTGAACAACCCCAACTCTCTCAGCCTGTCTTCATAGGAGAGGTGCTACAGCCCTCTGGTCGTTCTTGTGGCCCTCCTCTGGACCCACTCCAACAGGTCCATGTCCTTCTAGTGCTGAGGACTTCAGAGCTGAACGCAGTGCTCCAGGTGGGGTCTCACCAGAGCGGAATAGAGGGGTAAAGTCACATCCCTCAACCTGCTGGCCATACTTCTTTTGATGCAGCCCAGGACGTGGTTGGCTTTCTGGGCTGCAAGCACACACTGCTGTCTTATGTTGAGCTTCTCATCCACCAGCACCCCCAAGGCCTTCTCCTCAGGGCTGCTCTCAAGCCATTCTCTGCCCAGCCTGTATTTGTGCCTGGGGTTGCCATGACCCAGGTGCAGGCCCTTGCACTTGGCCTGGTTGAACTTCATGAGTGGGATTTTTTAATTCCTGTTGGCAGACTACTTCTGTAAATTAGTGTAAAGTCTGAGGTTCTACCTGTTAACTGAGCTCACAAAATATGCAATTTATGTTCACAGGGATGCATGCAGTGTTTGGGTTTTTGGTCATAACTCACAGCAGACTATGTAAATTACCAAAGGAGAAAATACAGCACTTAGAAATTGTATGGAGATCTTTAAATAAGCGACCTGAAACTTGGAAGACTGCCTGCTCTGATTTACTCTGTTGCTCCTTTGTTTTTTATCTTTAGTATTGCATTAACATTTGTCGTGGTTTCTGTTAAAAAGCCGGAGAAGAGGCTTAGATCTTTATTATAACTGTTCTGCAGTTTTGTTCGATAACTCTGATCGTGACCTAACATAAGTACGGTGGTCATGAAAAGAATGCCGTTTGGGAACTTCTGGTCTAAATCTTGGCCATTACTACATTGCTAAATCTGTTATGTAGGGTAGTAATAAAAAATATCGCTAATGTTTTTATTTTTTTTCCACCCCAGACAAAAGAAAAGTATGAAAAATCACTGAAAGAATTAGATAATGCCACTCCTCAATATATGGAAAACATGGAGCAGGTATTTGAACAGTGTCAGCAGTTTGAGGAAAAACGCTTACGTTTCTTTCGAGAAGTGTTACTGGAAGTTCAAAAACACCTTGATTTATCTAATGTTGCAAGGTAAAACTGTAAAATTTCAAAATAATTGCTTGTTACTTTTCAGTGAAAAGTAATCTATACTTTAAGTAGGTCAGAGTTTGGAATCTGATTTGTTTCTAATATGTTGCCTCAAATTATTTAAAGTTTAAGTGAAAGAGCTTAATTCTCTGTTTTGTGTAAAATCAGATTAGCATCTATCACTAACATTTGCTAGTTTTATTTAACACAGTGTTAAATAAACCAATAAACCCTCATTTTTGTCGTATTTTTTTATAGTCAAGTGTATGCCAATTAGTAAGGATTCAGAGCTTAGAATCAAAAAATGCTGGATCAAAGATTTGGGAAAGGAGAGTTTTGGTGTATTATGTGTCTTGTATGTTTATTGGAGAACAAACTAGAATATTAGTATAAGACAGCATGAACTTTGTAACATAAACGCATTTATTGCTAAAATACTAGAGCTCAGTCTAAAGGAATTACCTTAACTTGGGGATAATGTTAAAGGTCCATTGGTTGACTGTTACTGAAGTCTTGTCCGTCTTAATTTCAAAGTCTGGTCTTTATACTGCAGTATGTATAAAACATGTATTTTGTTCTTTCTGCCTGGACCCTCCACACTACATTCCAAGAAATATAAACTTTTGCTAGAGAACTCAAGCCAGAGCTCATGCAGACCATGTGGCAGGTCATCAGCTGCTACAGGCCATTTTGATATGAAGCTGCTTTAATCTGTCAGCAAGACAGTGGTTATGGTATTTTTTTCTCTTGCACTTGAGAAGACAAACAGTGAAATACCTGCAGCAAATGCTGTAACGCTGGTGGAATTTTACATCCCGCTTGTAACAGCAGTGTTTCGTGTGCACTGTGGTTGGCACTTCAATTAAAAGAAGAAAAGTGTGCTCCTGGCTGGCTGCTCAGTTCTGTTGCCTCTTCTGCTAGTGACAAAGCTCTTATGGTAGTCCAGCCAGTGGAATTAAGGAGCTGATCAAGGTAACCTTAGGCAGGAAGAGTCTAGTTGGTTTTAACACTGATCGTTCCAAACTGACTGGCTATGCAGTCACATGAATGTTAATTCTGGCATAAGTGAAGGGGGTGACACAGGGGCAACAAATACAGAGCAAGCAATAGGTAAGGGCAAGATCACTTATTTTAGTATTGTTATTTTGGGTTGCTTCAAAGTTCTTATGGAACTGCTGTGGAAAACAGGTTCTTTTTACTCTCAGAGTAGATAGATATTTAGGATTGTTGCCCATTTGAATTCAGTTTAATCAGGTTGAAAGGAAGTACAGAACAGAAATAAATGAGAAGTAGTTGACTAAGAGGGTAAGGTTGGGGGAAGACTACGAAAGATGACCAAGGGGAAAGGCAATGATTTCATCTTTAAGATACTTAAGGGGTTCAGGAGTGATCTCTTATGGTATGTTAATAAGGTGCAAACAAAGAAAAGAACTATTAGGATAAAACTAGGGATAAAGCAACTGGAACTCTTTATTTCATTATCTCTTTGAATACAGAGAGATAAAAAGTACAGAATAAATCCCCAAAAGAAAGGCTAATTTTTAACTTTAAGACTAATAATGCTGAAGAGCACAGTCTGGAAAATAGCCCCGCCCTGTTTTCTACAGATGTAGACCTTCAGTTTATTTTTGATTTAACTGATGGCTAGTAAGTAATTTAAAATTACTGATTCCCTATCTCAAAATACATGCCTCCCGGTTGTTTAAATACATTCAAAGAACTACTGATGTAAAAGAAAAACCACTCTGCATACATGTTAAAGTGGTCAAATAGTATATAGAAATTGAGAAATTTGGAAGTATATTTTGAGGAAATTTGACTCCTTGACAGTGTAGTAATAATGTATTTTAATTCTAAATTTTATGTGACTTGGTCTGGAAGGATTTTCCCAAATTTTGTGTAACTTGAATACAGATTAGCAGTTCTGTGTCTCCTATTTTAAGCCTTGTGGCTGTTGTGTTAAGATCTCTTTATACCCAGAGTTCCACATTGGGTTTTTTGGTATAAAACAATTGTATTTGTAGTCAGTCTGTAGAGCGAATACATCATGTGCATGGTCTAGGATCAGGGGATCAAAACTGCATCTGCAGATGACTAATATTCTGTAAAATGCTTTATGAGAACTCAACCTTAACAAAAAACAATTAGACTAAGACATAAGTAAAAGTAGTAAGGTTCTTTTTTATAGTATTTGATATTTTGGATAAACAGTAGAGTTAGTAAAATCAGACAGTACCTAAAACATAAAAGCAGTTAGCAGATATTATACCTGCGTAGGAAAGTCCTCTAACTCTGCTTCAGGTTTGAAATCTTTATTTTTATAATGATTTATAATTCTCATTGGATTAAGACAGGAATTTTCCCAGAATGTTATGGACTTATCACAAAAATAGTTTCTACTGCCTTGTAGACAAACTTTTCAATTCAATCAACTTCAAGATTGGCATTCATTAATTTAAATACATTCGTATGTAAATATTACATTTAATGACAGACAATTAAGTTACTTTACACAAGAGTCATAATTCTAAACCTGGCAAATAAGTGTTTTATGTTTTTTGTGAACTTTCATCAAGCTTACTTGTTTGGACTACTCTTTTTTACAGGCAGTTAATAGGTTTGTCAGTTTTAAAATGTCTGTCTTGCTCTAAGTTTTTTCAGTACTATTGTGAACTTCGAAATATTCCTATTTTTTATCTGACTAGGGGATTTGCTATGTTTCTAAATGTTACACTAAATTTGAAGAAAAATTTGTTTTGCAGTTACAAAAACATCTACCGTGAACTGGAACAGAATATCAAAACAGCAGATGCTGTTGAAGATTTGCGGTGGTTTAGAGCTAATCAAGGTCCAGGGATGTCAATGAATTGGCCTCAGTTTGAGGTAAGGTCAGAGTACTTAAAATCCAGTCTTGTTTTGTCTATTTTTCCCTCTTTGCTTTTTGTCCTACCCCTTTCTGGTGTAACTCTTAAATTCAGGCTTCTAGCAGTGAATTTTTTTGTTTTTACAAGTCATAGTGGTTTTATTTTCTTGATTTCCATTGGGCTCTCCTCATCTCCCAGCTTTTGGAGGTGATTATATCGGGCACCTATTTAAAGAGAAAAGGGGTAAATCCTGTAGTGACTTTTTTTAAAATCTAAAGTCATTACTGAAGTCATTAGTAAGCCATGGTTTAGTTGATACATCTGACACCTGTATATGTTATCCTGGATGTTTTACTTCTGCCCTTTCATGTCAGATATCAATTTGAATCTCCTTGTTGTTAGCAGGTAATTATAATGTAGGCAGCAAGGACTTTGAAAATGTTTGAAATAAATACTTCAAGCGTTGCTGAAAATCGGTATTTATACGTCTTAACTATTTTTTTCAATACTGTTATAGTAAAAAAAGTTCCACCTCGAGCCAGTTGGTAATTTTATTGCTGAATGCCATCTTCAAAAGAAAGTTTTGTTTTTTTTTTTAAAGTGGTGTTCTGCTAACATAGCCTACAAGAAACAAGTACCAAAGTGTATCAGTGCAGATCATAATACCAGAGTATCAAATAGCTGGAACTGGGATGAGTTTGTCTGACCAGAATCATGGGTTTAGTGGGAATAATTTCTAGGCGTTAAATTAATGGAGTGTAAGCGTCAGCTCTGGAGTGTTCACTGTTCTCTTATTAACCATAATGGAAAATATAATTTTTTTTTTTTAAATTTTGGGTAACTTTAGATTAGAAGGTTTGAGGAAGAAAATTCAAAATAGTACTGCAGAATTTCTTTGCCTGAAACGCTGAACTATGGTTACTTCTGTGTGGGGAAATTACCATCCTTTTTCATAAGCATTATAATTAACAGGTACTGTTGTTACAACTTCTCTAATCAAGTTTTTTCTTATTTACATGCTACAAGGATGAAGTAAGTAACAAAAAAAAAAAAGACATGATCAAATGAATATGAAATTGCATTATAAACTGCAAATATGCTTAGGTCAGTGGTCTTTAAACTATGGTAATTCAGAAATCCAATATGTATTTGTACAAAGTTAAAATAATGAGGCATCTGTGTGAAGTTGGCCAGAAATCATTTAAGACTGACTGACTGTGCTATATGTATAAAGCAGTAGTAATAGCAACTTGCGAAATCTTAATTTCCTGTTAAAAATGCTTAGTTTGCTATAAAAAATATAGTGTTTATCTCCTGAATTTTTTTTACCTTTAAGGATTCTGAGATGAAACATGTCTCAACATGGGATATTTACTTGCATCCAGTTTGTTCTCTGTTGGTTCCTGCTTTGTATCAGTATGCATTTTAGTTTGACTTGATAGGTAGAAGTTGTGTTTAGGTCTCATCGTGCCTGTCTGCCTTGTGAAACACCTGAATGGTTCAAAACATCAAAGAGGGGATACTTTACAAATGGCATCATGAATCTTGTCAACAGTTGTGTTGATTTGAGCCTTAACTCTTCTGGGTGGGTTTTAAGGACAATAAATTTCACTAAATCTAGAGTGAAGTACCTTAAGGGCTCAAATCTTAGGGACAAAAAGTTTAAAAATGAGCTGCTTCGTAGGTCATTCCTGAAGCACTTCTAGAGAAGTAAGGCCTGTTTTAAATTAGATTATAATATCTTTTTAAATCAAATGTAAGGTTTACCTCTTGAAGTCAGATAGATGTCTTGGCATTATTTGAAACAGTGAGCCCTCTCATACAACTTTTAAAGAGCTGCATTGGCTAGCTCCTTTGATTTCTCCAGTTGTCTGCCAGATGTCTGGTGTTTTAAGTCTTTTCAAGGTGTTCAGAATACTAAGCAGGGAAGTTCAGGTAACCTTGGGATTTTGCAAGTAGCACAGATACCTGTTTGCGTTGCTAGGGTAGGAACTAGATAAGAACTGTAACTGAAACATGTAGAGTAACCTATCTTTTTAATAATTATTTGTACTATTGTATGTATAGATGTATGTTCCATAACTCGGTCTGAAAGTTAAATGTGATAATTACTTGTCCAATTGAATTTCTCAGTCACGGTTTGCATTCATTGATAGGAGTGGTCTGCAGATCTGAACCGTACTCTCAGTAGAAGAGAAAAGAAGAAGGCTTCTGATGGGGTGACTCTGACTGGTATTAATCAGACAGGAGATCAAGTTTCACAGCCTAACAAACATAGCAGGTATTTTTTTTTATGCCTAAAAAGTCTAATTGGAAAGGCTTGTTATCTTCAAGTACACTAAGCTCTGCAGGATCAAAAAGTTACTGTCCCATCAAATGTTAATTGTCTCAGCATTTCGTGATGTGCTTCTGCAGCTTACAAAATATTTTCGGAATTAATCTCCATTTTACAGTTCTCTTTCCATTGGGAATTAAAAGGAACCAAACATCATGAGAAACTGAACTTTCGTAGCTAATCTGGTAGTTAGTCTGTTGCTATCTTCCCATCTCTAGAAATGACAATTATACTTTGAAATCTTACCTTGCAAAACGCTTAGTCACTTCAGAATCCTGGATGTGATTAATACAAAATTGTTAACATCAGCTGCTTTGGAAAGGAATGAAACTGTCAGGAAAAATCGTGCTGCCTTTTATTGCAGGTAGTAATAAAAAAAAATTGTTCCACAAAGGATATTCTAATTCTGGAGGAATGTATCCTATGTGAGACTTTCCGAACTTTCTTGGGTCTTATGCTATACTTGATGGATGTTTGGGTTTTTGTTTGTTTGGGTTTTTTTTTTTGTTTGGCTGGAGAAGGGGTCTGCTAAGAAACTTCTTAGTGGGACACCAATGACAGTGTTCTACTTTTAAACAGACAGGGTCACCATAATGCTCTTTCTTTTCCAAATTAGCAGTCTTAGTGTCCAGAGTAACACAGTGCAGTCAGTACAATCAAGTTACAATCCCTTTGAAGATGAAGAAGATACTGGGAGTACTGTCAGTGAAAAGGAGGACAATAAGATCAAAAAGTTGGTGAAATGTTGTCTTTTAATTGTTTTCACACTTGCACTTTCTCTATCCAGGGTTTTCTATTTTTGGTTTCTTTAACACCATGCTGGTCAGTGCATGAAGTCCTTTTAAACGTTTATGTAAGCAACACTGTAACCTAACTTGTCTTTCCTAACAGATGCCATATCTGTTGCCTTGATCTTTGGTTTGAAATGACTGGGGTTATTGGCAGTTGCTAACAGAACTGCTGTTGCTTTTTTCCTTCCTTTACCAGTCCTATAAAATGTTAAAACTGACAGTTTTTTCTAGTGAAGCTGCTTCTGGGGCTTTACTGCTCTATGTGTTCTTGATGGATAAATCTGCTTTTATGATTGCTTTCTTTTTATTTAGGGCCTTCTCACACAGCTGCCTGTTACTTCAATACAGACACTAGGGATGTCATACCACTCTTAAATGGCATGTGCATGCTTAACAGTGAACTTTTCTTTAAATGATCAAGTTGTTGCAGTATAATGAAGTTTCTTTTTTTGGTGGATTGCAGTATACAAAAAGTGTTAAAAGCTATTGAAGAGGTGCATAGAGATTTGGGAGGAAGATTCTGCAAAGCAATTTAAATGTCGTATCCTAAACCAGATAATTTCTGTCATCTTCTACTTGCATACATTTCATCTTTCTAGAGTAAATCATCCCATGGATTATACAGATTTCTTGATAGAGAAACTTTTTGAGTTTGTGGGGAAGTTGTCTTTGATATCTTCTTTCTTTTGCCTTTTTCTAACTTTCTAAATGTATTGCAAGAATGCCTTTTCTTTTTTTTTGAATGCGGCATACCAGAAATAAAGTTTCAAAACTGGGCCTTAGAGTGGAGTTTAAGTTTAATTAGGGGAACTGATATCTTAGTGGTATTTCTAGTCTCCTGTTTTAAGAGTGGAAAAGAATAACTTCAAAATTTTTTTCAGTGTTAGCAGCTATGAAAAAAACCAAAGCTACCCTACAGATTGGTCTGATGAAGAGTCCAACAATCCCTTCTCTTCCACTGATGCAAATGGAGACACCAATCCATTTGATGAAGATACCTCTCCTGCAATGGAGGTGAGAGTACGTGCACTCTATGACTATGAGGGCCAAGAGCAAGACGAACTCAGCTTTAAAGCTGGTAAGTGTACAGGATTCATCTAAAATATTTATGAAAAGGAGAAGGGGTGGTGGTGCTGGTAAACTTTTATCTTCAGCTTTAATTTCCTGAAGTCACCTGTTTCTCTGAAAGTAGAACTCCACTTACAAGATCCTATCTGTCACCCCTGCTGAGAGCACTTCTTAGTATCCCCTGTTTGGAAGTACCAACTTCTAATCTGTTTGGAATGTGTTGGGATGCATCTGTTTGGGATATTTCTTTCTTACCATTTTGTGTTAAACAGAATGAGCTGCAGAACTGATAATCCTGTCTCTCGTTTTCTTAGTTGGTGACAGTAGCAGCTGCTGCTTTTACCTGTCTAGAAATGCCAGCCCTACAAAGTTGGGGTTTTTTTAAAGGAAAAGACTATAGCAGCTAACCTTAAAACAATATCTAATCATCTGGTATTTTTTTCTTTTTAAACTGGAAGCATCCCTTTTATCTTCCTACAGTGCTAACTTTTTAAGGTTGAAAAGTTAGCTGTGAACAGATAATTTTTTTCCAGCCCCCTTTCTTCCTCTTTCTTTCCAGCCCCCTTCAGCATATGTTAACTGTCTTTACCTGGTTTTTTTGGCCTTGCATTATATTAGGGTACACTTACAACATCCTAAGAAGGGAGAGATGTATAGTATTTCCCTTGAGCCATAAACCCTGTTCCTTTTTTTACCTCATTGCTATAGGAGTTGAGAGAACAGAATAGAGGCAACTGACAGGAGAGAGCTGTGCCACGGTGTGTTTCCACACATACGAAGCTGGCACAAGGGTATGATGGCTGCCCACCATGAATGCTGCTGTCTCCGGTTTCTCTGGGCTAGCTCTACCAGTCGTTGTGCGCTTCCCCCTGCAGAGACTCAAGGTTTTTCATAATCTGGCCAGCCCGGAGGCAGCACCCTCTAGTGATGAAAGGTGAAATCTACACCCTGTCCATGCCATTCGAACTCTCATCTACTGGTTTGCCCAGGATTGCACATGAAAAATTTACTAACCAGGAATTCCAGAACAAGATTGTATGAGTAGTTTAGCAAAAGTAAACAGAACTTCAGTTTGTGAAAATGGCAATCTCATTGATCTTGTCTGTTTTCGTGTTAGCTTGTGATTTATTCCCTTCTCCTGTAATGACTGACTTAGAGGAAAACCAGGGTTCAAATGTTGAAAGAAAGCTGGAGAAATCTGTTGGTTCTGCACCTTTCAACTGGGGTTTGTAGGAAGTATGCTACTTCTACACCACCTACAGTGGATCTTAGGTGTTACGGCTTAAAGTTAATATGGTAAACAAATCAATAGCCAATCGTTGAACTGCTAGACTTCCATTCTGCTTATGGAGAAAGGTGGTGCTTGGAACAATGTATTTCCAGGTCATATTCTAAATGCAGTTTGTGCTGTTTAAACCAAAAAGCCCCACAAGTCAGGTGGTGGGGCTCCCACCTTCCACTCACCTCCCTCCTGTTTTAGTAGTGAAACTGTGTACATCTGACTCTTCTTCTTTGTAGACAAGTATTGTAGGTTTCTGAAGAGGAGGGAATTGATTGGTTTGTCCATTAACTTTGCTGAACTGTGCCCTGACAGAAGGCCAGTACTAACAAAACATCTGGAGTTTTCTCTGGAATGCACAGCAGCTAAAATTATTCTTCATTCTGTAGACTTTAACTGCTCCTTTTTTCTCAGCAGGGGATGGAAGTGTGCTGATCCTCTTGAAATATATGTATTGTGCTTGTCAAGCAACAGGGTGGCATTCCAAGGGTTTACAGTAACAAGCCTTTAAGTGGCAAAACTATGCAATGTTTATACACACAGATGTAATGGTTAAATACAAAGTTAGGCATTCTGTACTTCAGTACCAGCTGTATGTCTTGCACTAAACTATGGTTTAGTGGTTCTCAGTGTGAGGTCTGTAGAAATAAAGGTACAGGAAGCATGAACTGTAAGAGATGTACGTAGGCTTAACTTAAAAATAGCTTAATACCTTTGAAGGAAGAGCTTTAAAGTAAGTTTTAACACCAAATTTTATGATTGTATCAATTGTAGGAAAGGGATTGCGTGATAGACTATGAATCTCCTTACAGAAGCTGAATTATAGAAAGGCTACAGTCAAATTTACTTTGGTTTTAAGCAGAAGTATTGGTGTGACTAGGTTTACACTGAGCATACAAAAGACTAAGGAAAAAAATTCACCAAGTCATGCAGGAGCCAATTTAAAATGTACTCACTGTTATTCCTATGTAGACTATGCCTAGACTCCTAAGCAGCTGTCAGCAGAGGATTAATGCATTATAGGGATCTGTTTAAATGTATGCTGATATTCTCAGATGCGATTCCCTTAGATATTCAAAGAATTTGCCTACAAAGTTTTAGTGATCACTTCTAGGTACATCTGGTAGTATATATGGTCTCCACGGGGTCCATTAAATGTACTTTAATACATGAAACTCCTTTTTATTAGTGGAATACTTTATACATCTGTCTCTTTTTTTTTTTCTTGGCAAACAACTGTGGGAGGCTTCCAAAGAGGAAGAATAACTTTGTTTATTCATACCTTATGAGGGGTTTTATAATCATATAACAGGGTAGGACACAACCATCTACCATATGTCTAGCTCACTGTCTCTCTGCCATGTCTGAGAATAAATGTCTAAAGGAAATGTAGACCATGCAATGTTGTCAAAATGTGTTATTGTATATACTGTCTTTATCACAGTTGTTAAAGACTGTTTTCATTATAGCTGTTGTGCAGAGGACCCTTAAAAGTGGTAGTATTTTCATAGACCTCCAAGATCACTGAGTTTCGAAGTCCTAGCTGTTAATACAAGTGCAGCTGCATTGGGGCTGACTGTTAATGCAGTGTGGCTTTGATAGTCATTGTTTTCAGTCTTTATTAAAATACGCTTCATAGAAGTGGCGGGAAAGCTTAAAACTCTACACACTGCAGCACTAGAAATGGTGGAAAAAAGTGTAAAATGTCTACATAAGCCAAGTACAGTCCATAGTGCCAAATATTTGTTCGTAACATTCTTTTATTAGTTATCTGGTAAACTTACAAACTGGAGGAGATGAGGCTTTAACCTTTTTTAGCTAACAGAAGAGCTATAGAAGATACATATCTGAGAAGATTTAATATGAAGCTTGTGCATTTCTACCAAATAACTGATAGTCCCTAAGCTAATTTTTGTTCTCCTGAATTATATCAAGACTGTATATTTATAGCCATTTGGGACCGTACTAAGTGGTTAATATCATCAGCGTGTACTTCCTATTGCTAACCAAGATGAAACACAAATCAGTTTTATCTAGGGAAATAATTTGACGCAAATAAGTTGAACCTGAAGAAGTAATTGTTACTTAGTCTGGCCTTTTTTGCCTGTCTAAGATGGACATTCATTTGCTCATATACAACATCTTGGAGTCTGCAGCCTCTCTAATGCTAAAGTATTTCCTGAGGATATAGAAGATTAGATGTGAATGACAGTCAAAACAAGGTTATGTTATAGTTCATAAATGTCTAAATGGATAATCAGTCATAATCTTTCTGCATCACAACTTAGTGGTGTACTGAAAAGCTGCAAGTATAATTCAAGAGAATTTTACTGCCATGTTTTAATGTTCGTAGCGTTTTCCTCCTTGTGTTCCACGAATGTAGCATTTTCCTCCTTATATTTCACAAACTTAGAAGAGTATATATTCACAGTAACCCTAATGAAACATTTATTTTACTTGCAGTGACTTTTTGTTCAGGGCCACAAATGTAGGATTATTCTGCTTGTTTAGAGGTAGTTTTACTATCCACAACTGTCTTTGTTTACACCCTTTAGATATAAGGGAGTCTTTGATCTTAGAGTGAAATAACACTGTATATAACTTCAAAAGTTTGCATTCTTTATTGTGCTTTAAAAACAATGCTATGACCTTTTTGAAATGCCATCAGTGTGATGTTTTAGGCTCAAAGTAGCTTGCTTCTTCCTATTTTCTTGAGATTGGGGGCTTTTCATCCCATATGTAAATCTCTTAAGTGTTATTCTTCGTATCAAAAGCATGAAGAGCAAAGAAGGGAGGCTTTCTACTGGGGCCTGGGGTGGGCAGGGAAAGAAAAATGGACATGTAGATATCTGTCATATTATCTTCCAGTTGTTAGTTAAAAAGTTACAACTTGTTAACAATGTTCCTTCTTTTTGCAGGGGATGAGTTAACTAAAATGGAGAATGAAGATGAGCAGGGATGGTGCAAAGGACGTCTGGACAATGGACAAGTTGGTTTATACCCAGCAAACTATGTAGAACCAATCCAGTGACAAAGGACAAAATAAAGAAGTGTTAAAAAAGCTCTGTAGGCCTGTACAGTATATATTTAAAGCAAGAGGAAGCTGAATGATGTATAGAATGTATATATTTTAATGAAAAGGCGAGAGCTTGATACTGAAATTGCGGTGATTTAAAGACAGAAGTTTGAACTAAAAATTTGACATTGTTTTCACAACTTGTGCACAATGCAAAGGAAAGGGGTTAGGTTGAAAAAATAGTATGATAGGAAAAATACTTTTTAAGCTTTTTCTTCCCACATGGTCTGTTATTGTGACTCCTAAACATTTTTGCATTTTCTATGCTTGTGCCTCATCCTACCCTAGGTATGTGGCTTATGCTCACTTTTGATTAATCAGTTATTTTAAGTGACCTTCAGTAACTTGCAACTTGAATTTTAAAGATTATTATAGTTAATTTTCTATTTGTTCTTAGCGATGTCTGAAAGATGCAGTATTTTTTTATTTAAATGCTATGTAGTTAAGCACCTTTTTGTATGCTCGGATTTATCAATTGATACTTAAATTATGATATAGATTGAGTCACCAGTTGACTGAATGAAAACTCTTTCCATGTTGTAGTAATCTTTCTATGTTGTCAGCATGGCTTGAAGTTGTAAAACAAATACTGTATTTAATAAATATCTGTTACAGAGTCTATTTGTAGCAGAGATCTGCAGGTGTCATGGGTTGGGATTCTATTATGAATACTGCTTATGTGGTTTGACACTTAAACTAAGAGTTTTCCATCTAGATCTTAAATGGCACTCAAAAGAAAGATAAATTATACATAAGCCCCAGAACAGGAGCTATTTCCAGCATATGTCTGCAGGGAAAAAAAAGTAATCTCCTTTAAACTGCTAATGATTTTTGAGTGATTTGAAATGTTAAATCTGTGAAGACTAATTTTTTGAACAGAGAAGACTGTAAAATAGACTAAATGCTTTTTATGAAGAGCCTATCTATGTTGTGTATATGTACATATAATTTGATATTCCAAAATATAAAGAGCATGGCTACTAGTTATCAAGCCTTTTAATGTCAATAAGATTTAGACTGTTTTAAGAGTTTAAATTATAGGTATATTTAAATCTGCTTTCCTGCCACATTCATTACTGTACCATAGATGAAGTATTCTGTGATTAGGTTTTCAGAAGTACAGTAAATACACTAACATACTCAATATCAGTATTTGTGGACAAATTTGTGGGTCAAAATATAAACTAGCTTTAGTCCTTACATGGATTATTGTAGCAGAACACTGTAAAATCTACATTTGTTTGCAGTTACAACTCAGTAATCGTGTCAAATAGTATGCATTTGTGACATTTAAAACTGGGTTGTAAAATTACAGCAGATTTGTGTTTTTAAAAAAACCCTAAGTATCAGGTAAGTAGATATGCTATGTTAGGAAGCTACACTGTAATGAAGCTAACAAATCTATTTTGAGGCAACTATAAAACACTGTTGGTAGTCTTGGACTTTATTGTTTGCTTTTTGAGCTTATAGATATATTTAGTCATCGTTTTCAATGAATCAAAATGTGCAAGCTTAGAAAACGGATGTATGTATGTGTCTGTCAAGGCAAACATCAACATAATTGTTCATCCACAAGACGATTACTAAGATTGTCAGGAATTACTGGTTTGGGTCTCTGTATTGTAAAATATTTTAGAAAACAATAAAATCTGTTAATCTCTTAAATACGCAGAATGCACCTCTTACTATTTCAATGTATGTGAAAATAGTCTTATGAAGCAAATCATGTGTGCATTTCATTGCAGTTCAAGGTGACAAAATCTGCATTGTCTAAAAGAACCATAAAGAGGAGTATGAAATTAGTGACATTGCGCTGTTAACAAAAAAAGGGGAGGTGCAGTGCACAGGGGCTCTAGGCAAGGCATTCCAGCAAAATGTTTATGGAAGAGGTGACTGTGTCTTTTATGGATATGCAAAATCTACTGCTATGCTGCTTTCTGTGGTAGTCAAGTCTGATACAGCTTGCATTTTATTATAATACCTGAATCTTTTCTGCCTTTTGTGAGAGTTTTCTTGTTGACAGGCAGACTCCCTCACAAATACCGCATCTTTTAATCTAAATAAAGTACTAGGGTTTTTTTATGCTGGATGTCCAATTTGATGAAAGTACAATAGAATCTAAGAGGAACGGACCAATGGAGGTCTCTAGTCCAGTGTCCTAATTAAAGCACAGTCAACTCTGCATTCAGACCAGATTGCTCAGGCCTTTGAGCTAGTTTGGAAAAATCCCAAAGACTGATTTCATAACCTCTCTGCTCAAACTGCTAGAATGCTTAATTATAAAATTTTTTCCCCCCATTTTATTTGCGGTTAGAATCTACCATATTGCAATTTATGACCATTGTGTATCGTTTTGCTGTGCTCGGTTGGAGCCTGGCTGTGTCATTTTGATAGCCTCATTGTAGGCGCTGTAAGGCTGCAGTTGGGACTCTGAGACTAATCTCTTCTCCAGGCTGACCAAGCCCAATTATCTCAGCCTCTCCTCACAGAGCACGTGCTCCATCCACCTGACATCCCTCCACTGCACTTGCTCAGGTTTTTTCAGGATCTTGTACTGAGCGTGGGTGGGGAGGGAGGGTGTCCAAAACTGGACAAAGTCTTCCATCATACTGAGTAGCAGAAGCTAATGGCAAACCTATCAAACATTTGAAAATTATAATAAAGTATTTTCAAGAAGTTATTTGACTGCTAACAAACAAGTATAAACAATAGGACATTTTAAGTGTTTGAAAGTCCTACTATACATTATTTCAGTGAGAATTTTGGGAAACAGACTTGGATTTGGTTAAATGAAAATGGCTGGTTCCATCCTCGTTTTGAATGGACAGCTGTTTACCTTGCACAGATGAATTCAGTTGAGAATTTTGCTTTAAGAACATGGATCTTAACTCATTATCTCATATACTGAGTTTCAATATACCCATCATAGCCAAATTTAGAATGAGAATGCAAGGGATTTCTGGAGGCTACCTAGCCCAGCAAGGGGACCTCAAAGCAGGCCCAGTTAGAGCAGGTTATTTAAGGCTTGTCCAGCTGAACATCTCCAAGGATGAAGAGTCCACTACCTCTCGGAGCAACCTGTTTCCATGGTCCATCACTTTCACTGTGAGGAATTTTTTTCCTCATATGTACCAGAATTTCTCGTGTTTCCTCTTGCACTTTGCTTGCGCACCTTTTAAGAGTCTGGCACCATCTTCTCTACACTCTTCCATTAGGTAGCGTTAGCCTGCTGGCCACACTCTTGCTAATACAGCCTGGTGTGCTGTGGGCCGCCTTTGCTGCAAGGACATGCTGCCGATTCATGTTGTTCAATCCCCAGGTCTTTTTCTGCAGAGCTTCTTTTGATCCTGTCAGCATCCAGCTTGTCCTGTTGAGGTGTAGTAACTCTGTGCAGGTACAAGACACTGCATTTGCCTTTGGTGTTCATGAGGTTCCTGTCAGCCTGTTCCTCGAGAGTTGAGCTCCCTCTGAGCAATGGCTGTCTATAATCTCTCTAATTTGGTATCAAGTGCAGGCTTGTAGAGAGTGTGTTCTGTCTCATCATCTAGCTTATAAAGGCATAAGTAATATTGGCCCTAGTACCCGTCCCTCAGGATGTCAGTTGGGTTTTCTATGCCCAAGCACAACCATTTGAGCCTGACAGTCCAGACAAGTTTCTTTCCAGTCTAGTCACCAGTTTGGTCATAAGGATGCTACAGGAGGCTGTGTCAGAAGCCTTGCTACAGTTAGCTAAAGTGGGTAACTAATGAAGCCTGTTAGGTAACAGTAGAGAAATTTTCCTTGTAAGTTTATCCTGGGTTTAAGCAACTATACTTCACTGTCGCAGGATTAAATTTACAAGGTGTAGAAGGAGAATATAATGCTCAGAATGTAGTTTCTCCCCATCCTGTCCCTTCCGTTTCCTTTAAAATTCTGAAGGGAAATAGTATGTTTCAAAACTCACTAGGGTATATTTGCTTGTACTGATTGAGCTACCTGAATATTGCTGTAACCTTGAGCATGTTTCAACCTTACAGTATGAAAATACTTGCCATTTGCATGGTATTTCTTGAATGCTTTGAAAACACATGGTGCCTTATTTCACAAAAGCTGTTGACTTTTTGATCTGGATATTTGCAGTGATCACTTAACAAATTAGGTGCTTTGTCTTTTTTTTTTTGTAGTGTAATATTGGTATTTATTTCCGGTAATTGATAACACTGATGAATTTGTCTAGTTAAAATAGAATATCAAGAGAGTCTTTTCAGGAACATAATGGGCTATTTTATTAGAGAAGGTGCAGAGGTTAGCAGTTCCTGATGCACAATCCAACGTAATATTAAAATTCCTCTTAATTTGTTGTTTCTGAGGCTGACAGCTTGACAGCAAAATTTTGAACACAATTTCCCCAAACTGCCTCTTAATTTACTTGTAAGTTATAATATGAAAACATGTATATTTGCTACACACATAAAAGATGCCAAAAGCAAAGCTGTACCCTCAGTGTAACAAACCAATCCATTGCTATTATGTCTTGCTGAGATGTCTGTGAAGTTGGCCTGAGGTACTAAAACTGTTCTCACCATGGCTGAGCTGATTTTTGTTTTTTGTTCTAATGTCGTCTTTTTTCCAATTATGTCTTTATTCTCAACACTTGCAAAGCAAAAATTAAGGCAGACTTCATAATTGGAGATAAATAGAAATACTGAGGCTTCTAGTGGGAAATCAAAGTAGACAATAAATGAGATGGTTTTGTACTAACCCAGTATATGATTTGGGTGACTTTTAAAATAACATTTGTGTTAGCTGTGTGTTATTGTGAAACAAAGAAGAAAAGGGAGAGAATAAAGAATGGTATACTGGGAGCTGGAAGTCCAGCAGCAATACCCCCTGTTCTCCTGGAGTTGCAGCTGTTTTTAAAAATAACTTTATGGCTACATAAGCATTTCCTTAATCTTTCTCCAACCTTTCTGGTTTAGCAGAAAGTTGTTCATTGACCTCACCACAAGAGGGAGCTTGCTCATTGTGGCTGAAAGCATACCTAAGTGTGAAATTGAAGAGCTGCAGGTTCTGTTCCTGAAATGAAAGAGCGCAAAATAATCCCACTTCTGTTGGAATACTTTTACTTCCTTTGAACTAAAACATAAACGGCGATTTCAGAACCTAAGAAGGGCCATGTGGTAATTACTGCAGTAGACAGTACCTTCAGTGTGTTCGACACCTAGCAATTTACCTGCTAATGCTCAGTATGTAGCCTTATCAGCCTGTTTTACTTGTTTTCACCTGTTAGAAATTCCAATTCCTGCCTGATACTATATTGATCCTTTAGCACAAAATTTCCTAAATACTTCAGGTGCTTCTTGAACCTTCTGTTCAGGGAAGAGTACCTACATACATCTGAAAGTTTTAGTGAGCACCTCTCCACATTTTAGAAGGTGTAACCTCTTCTCTGAAAATGACGGTAGTAGGTCAGACGAAGTCCGTGCCAGAGGTATGTAGTGGGTGCCTTGGGAAGAGGGTAGGAATAGGACAACATACAGTGATGCTTCAGCTATATTATTTTTGGCTTTCAACGAACTGGGTCTTTGGTCCTATGAAATACGATAAAATTAACTCTTTCCTCATAACTTTGAAAATTCAGTTCACTGCTTTGGCAACAACTGAACACCACACTATTGTTCATACAGATCTGAAACGAGTAGCTCAGAAAATTTTTGTTCATACAGATCTAAAACAGGTAGGTCAGAAAAGAGAACCTGTGATTGGTTCCAGAAAGAGAACCAGTAGCGTTCATTCTTAGTAGTGGCTAGTTCTGACCTCATTAGAGAGGTTCAGACTGTATTTTTATTTTGCATTTGACTTCAGAATTCCCTTGTTGCTTTATCTGGTCAATCGGTACTCTGCAAGATCCTTTTGCAGCTGTTTTCCACTTCTGTGATCATAAGTAATTTGATATCAATGAACTGCCACCTTTCTATTCACCCTTTTTGCAGATAAATACTCAGATCTACAAGTCCAAGCATGAATCCTTTAGTGGGACACACTGGTAATCTCCCACCTTTTATTACTGTAGTCAGTTCCTGGCAGTTAACTTTGGCTTTTATTGGGGACATTGGCATGAACATTTTGAAAATCCAAGTCACCTGTTACCTCACCTAAATCACCTTTCTGCATGACCCATGAAATCTCCAACCCTGTGAGGTAAACAACCATATCAGTTGTGAAGCACTGTGATGGTAGGTATTTGTAGAACCCCTATGCAGAAAACACTGAAATTTGATTGCCTTGGCATAGACAAAATGCTGTCGTGTGGCAAATATAGGCGGGTTTTGCAATGGGATGCTACTTCCAGCTGTAGCTTTGCAAGTCCCTTGCATTGCTAACACGAACAGGCTTACCTAAGCACAACTGAGAACAGCAGCAGCGTTCCCTGCTGACACCTTGCGTGAAGGAGCAATCGCTGGACATTTGCAATTTTTGACCCTGGTGCTGTTGAGCTTGAGAAATGTTGTTTTGAGGATTCAGTCATTAGACAAGTGCAGACCCCCAAGGTTTGTGGTACTAGGAAAGCACTGCCGGGGGACGGTGAAGAAGAGTAACAGCGTTCCCTCCTGTCACCTTTTGTGTGGGAGGCTGAACGTTTGCAAATCTTGATCCAGGGTCTGGTGAGAGCGAAAAACTGTTGGTTTGAGGATTATGTTGTTAGGCAATTGTGGAGCCCCAAGGTATGTTGGGTGATGAAAGCACTGCCAAAGGACAGTGAAGAAGAGCAACAGCAGTCTCTCCTAGCACCTTTCATGTAGAAGCAATCACTGGACATTGCAAAGTTTCTTGCCTGGCACTGGTGAGCTTGAGAAATATTGTTTTAAGGGTTAAGCCTCCAGGAATGGGCAGAGCCCCAAGGTGTGTGGTGCTATGAAAGCTCTGCCGAGGGATAGTGAAGAAAAGCAACAGTGTTGTCTCCTGGTACCTTTTGTGTGGGACCAATTGCTGTATATTGCAATCTTTTACCCCAATTGTCAAGAGAGCGAAATAATTTTTGAGTATTAAGTCACCAGGAAAGCACAGAGCACCAAGGTTTATGGTGCTATGAAAGTGCTGCCAAGGGACAGTGAAGACGACCAACAGCGTTCCCTCCTGGCACTGTTGCTGTGGGAGCAATTGCTCGTCGCCTGGAATTCTTTACCCTGGTTCTGATAAGCTGAGAAATGTCATTTTGAGGACTAAGTCACCAGGAAAGAGCAGAGGCCCAAGGTTTCTGGGGCGATGAAAGCACTGCCAAGGGGTAGTGAAGAAAACCAACAGCATCCCTCCTGGTACATTTAGTGTAGGTGCTGCAGTTGGATGTTTGCAATTTTTGATCCCTGGTCTGATGAGAGTGAAAAAATGCTGTGGGAACAATCGCTGGTAGCTTGGAATTATTTATCCTGGTGAGCTGAGAAATATTAGTTTGAGGATTAAGGCTCCAGGAATGTGCGGGGCCTCAAGGTTTGTTGCATGATGAAAGCACTGCCAAGGAACAGTGCAGAACAACAACAGCTTTTCCTCCTGTCTCCTTTCGTATGGGAGCTATCGCTGGACATTTGCAACTTTTGATCCCAGGTCTGGTGAAAGTGAAAAAATGTTTCGAGGAATAATCACCAGGATACCATGGAATGCCAAGCTTTATGTGACTATGAAAGCACTGCCAAGGGACAGTGAAGCAGAGCATCATCATTCCCTCCTGGCACCTTTAGTGTGGGAGCTGCAGTTGGACGTTTGCAAATCCTGAGCCCGGTCCTGTTGAGAGCAAAATAATGTTGTTCTGAGGATTAAACCAATGGTGCCAGGAGGGAAAGCTGTTTCTTGTCCTCCCTGTCCCTTGGCAGCGCTTTCATAGCCCCACAAACCTCAGGGCTCTGTGCTTTCCTGATCACTTAGAGTCATAGATTCATAGAATTGTCTAGGTTGGAAAGGACCTTCTATCGAGTCCATCCATTAACCTAACACACTTAAAACCACCACAAAACCTTGTCCCTAAGAACCATGTCTACCCGTCTTTTAAATACCTCCAGGAGTGGTGACTCCACTACTTCCCTGGGCAGCCTGTTCCAATGTTTGATAACCCTTTCTGTGAATAAGTTTTTCCTAATATCCAATCTAAACCTCCCCTGGTGCGTCTTGAGGTGGTTTCCTCTTGTCCTATTACTTGCTACTTGGGAAAAGAGACCAACACCCACCTCGCTACAACCTCCTTTGAGGTAGCTGTAGAGTGTGATAAGGTCTCCCCTCAGCCTTCTTTTCTCCAGGCTAAACAATCCCAGCTCCCTCAGCCCCTCCTCATAAGACTCATTCTCTAGACCCTTCACCAGCTCCGTTGCCCTTCTCTGGACATGCTCCAGAATCTCAGTGTCTTTCTTGTAGTGAGGGGCCCACAACTGGACACAGTATTCGAGGTGGGGCCTCACCAGTGCCAAGTACAGCAGGACAATCACTTCCCTAGTCCTGCTGGCTACACTTTTCCTGATATAGGCCAGGATGCTCTTGGCCACCTGGGCACACTGTTGGCTTATATTCATCCGGCTGTCTACCAATACTCCCAGGTCCTTCTCCACCAGGCAGCTTTCCAGCCATACTTCCCCAAGCCTGTAACACTGCATGGGGTTGTTGTGACCCAAGTGCCGGACCCGGCACTTGGCCTTGTTTAACCTCATACCATTGATCTTGGCCCATTAGTCCAGCCTGTCCAGATCCCTCTGTAGAGCCAGATCTAGATCGATGAGGGGCAGGGGGGAGAGTAGGATGGGAAAAAAAGAGCAGGGTCACAGGTTCATTCAAGTTGGAAAGGACACCGGGGCCGGGGAGATGTTCATCCTGCAGTCCTCCAGGTCCAGGCAGCACCAGTGTGTGGGAGATTTTCTGGTAAGGAATGGACATCCTGTGAACACTCCAAGCACTGAAGATCTGTAATTAACTTGTATGTAGGCTTCTGTACTCGAAGGTTAAGAGCGGATAACTATAAGGACTGAAAGGTTACATTTGGGCAGCATGAATGCTGTGAAAAAGGGAAAAAAGCATGATAAAGACAGAACTTCAGCCAGAATGTAGGTGGGAGCCACGTTCGTGTGAACAGCTAGCTTTAACCAATGGTAGAATACTTAGGGTCGCGTGTTTGCTTGCTGAAACCAATCATAAGGCCGACGGCGCGTGTAATGAGATAACAGAATGTATATTAACTGAGCTATCTGAGCAATAAAGTGGCATCAACCTGATCATATTGATCGTCGTGTTGTGTCCGAGCCTTCCACGCCAACACCAGTGAGGATGTCAGACCATGGTGCTGGGCGTATTCATCCAGTGGAGTCTTGAAAGCCTCCAAGGATCAATGCCTGAAATAGCATGGCTTCACTGCTTGGCATTAGCCACTATTTGAATGATGATGCCTGCAGCAAGGTGACTCTCCCAGCCATCCTCTGTTTACATTGCTCTAAATAGCTTCCTAACAACAGCAGCAAACATTGCCATCTCATGCTCTCTCTCCCTTTTCAAGTTTTCTGAGGATTCATGAAGCAACACAGATTGTGCTGCAGGTCTGTGAGGGATCCCAGTAGGAGCTCCCTTTACGGTGAGAGTCGCTATTTATTCTGTGTGAATGTGAAGATGCAGGGAAGTGGAAACAAAGAAGCAGTTTTGGCAGTCATGAGAGAGAGTGGTTTTAGCAAAGCAGCTTAATGAGCAGCTGTCATGGAGAAGAGTTTGTGGAAGGAGGTTAGGAGACCACCCAACAGACAGAGAAATGTCTGTAGCAGGCTCCCCTACCTTGAAAGACAAGATATCATACCATAAACTTTGCTCACATATGGCAAATTTTCAAGGACTATTTGACTGTTACTGGACGTTTTACCAAAAAGCTAAGTCCAGGGAGAACAGTGGAAGGGAGGAAGAGAGAGACGATTACAACAAACTACCAGTTCAATACTTTCAAGTCATTAATTACTAGGCAGAGAAACTAGAAATACTGAAAACCAAAACGTCTGGGCAGATGGAATATTCCCAGACACGCTGACAGGAGAGTTCATGGCAAAGTTATATGACCCACTTTGCCTTCCCCCACCACAACCCTAGCTCACCGAGAATAGAGAAAGCCAAGAGCTATTTTTAGGGGACATTGGACAGATACACCTGGAAAAAAACTTGCTGGGTTGGATGCTGCCTTTAGACTTCTTCCTTTCTTCAAGGCTGAGGTACCTGAACTGAATCACAGGGATAAGCCAAAAAGTAGTCAACGTCTTTGCACTAACAAAATCCCATGAGAGCCCAAAGCCAGATGCCTTCCCTGCATTCAGTCCCACCTATCCAACAACTCAAAATCTTCCCAAAGCAGACAAATCAGCCTTGCAGATAGGGCATTAAGCCATACCACAGCCAACAACACAGACCCCACACCAACCAAAGGCACAGGTAGAATCAAACAAGAAACTCACAGGCAACCTTGGCACCAAGTTCAAGCTAGAAGCACTGAGCTAGCACAGGGCTACAGCAACCACCACTGCCAAACACAGCTGAAACTGCCGATCACCTTGCATTTTTACATGTGTCCTGATGATGCATTTCTGCCCTTCTCTCCTGCATTTTATTCTTTAACAGAGGAACACACATCTGGTGCTATTTAACAGGTTATTAGATTATTCACCTACCCAAAACAGAGAGGAAGAGAGAGAGAGAGAGACATGCAAATGAACTAAACTGCAAAACAATATAATTGATTACAAAGCAAAAGACCTAGAGAACAGCTGTCAGTTTTACAGGGAGAAAAGCAGATGCAGGAAGAAGTGTTTACAGGGGAAAACTTAGCACAAGACTAAAGATTTGTGGTCATATCCAGTATCACAAGAAGGCAGAAGATGCTATCAAACCTGATCTGACATGTGCCAAGACATAAATAATAAACTCAAGTTGCTGTTTCCATCCAGCTTAAAAATGTTAACTTACATCCCTTTCCTGTTTCTGAACATCCAGTTAGCAAACCATCACTTTAAGTCTCGTTCTCTAGACAGTTGTCTGACAAACTGCTTTGTGACAAAAAGCAACAAGAAGATTCAACAGGAGCACAGGCTGTGTGAATTCAGCGCTTGCCAACAATCTCAGGTGAGAGGCTGAGGTGCACCCATGAAAAGTTAGAGAACTTGCCAAGTGATCTAAGTGTCATGGCAACTCCACTGGCAGAAAACTTCTTGAGCTTCAGATAGAATTGGGAAAGGATTTCCTAAAGCCTCTTTCTTCCATTGCTATCCCAGCAACCAGCAGTGGAGCAGTACTGCCCAGATTCCCTCCTGCAGCACTGACAAACAAAGCAACAGGCACAAAGCAAAAATCAACCTCAATCAATGTCCTGGAGTGATCTGCATCATAGATTCAAAAGAAGGAATTGAGTAATTAAACTATAAATAGAAACACATAATTTACTACTAAGGCAGAGCAGATAGCATGGTGTGTACTCTAAACATGAGAGATATGACTTCACCTCAAACAGGGCAAGTTAAAATCATCCGAGAGTTGCACTCTAGCTCTTCTCAAGGCTGGCCAGATGGGTCCCTGAGCTGCTGAAACAAGCAGCCAGAGAGGACAGCATAACCACACAGATGAGATCTCCTCGGAAACANCCTTTTAGGTAAGTGCTGCTGCCACTTGGTTACTTCCCTTCCTGCCATGCCAGGTTGGTGCCGGGTTTGCATGCCTTCCTATGTGCACTCAAACTCATTGCATTTGATCCCACTGGACTTTTTTCTGAGAAAAATAGAGAAAGTACAGGGCGCTTTGTCCTGTTGACCCTCAGGCTCCAGTCAGGGCTCACAGCTCTGTCATTCTCTCGCTCCTGCTGTGCAGAGCTGTGTGATAAAAGCAGTATGTGGAAATGTCAGCGGAGAGAAAGAAAGATGGTGTCCTCACATCCAGAGGAAGTACAGTGGAGTACTGTGTCCAGCTCT
>VWZL01000804.1:162851-211448 GCA_013396915.1 Stercorarius parasiticus | reverse complement strand
GAGGGTGCACTCGATCCCACTGTACACCCTTCCAAGGCCACCATCGCACAATCCCATCCCATGGCCATCTCCCGGCTCCCCTGCCAGAGCCAGTGTCTGGGAGAGAGAGGCTGGAGCAGCGCTGGTTCCTCGTCTTTGGGGGAAGCCCCAGCTGCAAGCAGGGTGGGAAAGGAAAGAGAAAGAGGGTGAGATGCCCGCGAGGGAGGGACGGAGGGGGGTGGCCAGGTGGTTGCACACAACCAGGAAGAGAGGCCACTGCTACAGGCTGGGAGGAAAAAAACAAGGGCCCAATCCTGGGGAGTTTTGAGGTGACTCACTCATCGTCATTTTGAACAGGATTTGAATGTCTTTGTGTGCGAGGATCTCGCCAGGCTCCGGGAGGGCGTCAGGAGTGGCAGTCCCAGACAGCAGCGGGAACCTGGGTTGTAGCATTATGTGATTCATAAGCACACCTGGGTAAATTTATGCTTGGGGGCATCGCTTCATTTTTTTTTCATGTTCTCCTTTTTTCCCCATTATTTCGGTTGATTTACAGAAAGGATGATCCCGCCTTCGCAGGAGTCCTCCAGCAGTTCTCTCGGCTCCTTCCAAACCCAAGGAAAAAAATTCATTTACATTTGTTTATTAACTTCCCTGCAAAAAATGGACGTGCCTGGACTTAGCTTTCCTGGGCAAGGGAAAAGATCCCCTCCAAACAGATCTAGCCCAGCTTCCCTCAACTGCTTTGTAAATTCAGCTCCTACACACAGGTATATACATTCGCCCTATAGAAATGCCATCTACCTCGAGGCACCATTCGCTCAGTAAACTCGTGTTTGGGATGGGAGCAGAAGAGCTTCACATGTCAGAATCGCACCTTTTAAATCCCCAAGACCTTGTACTCGACCACTTTTTTTTTTTTTTTTTCCCTTGGGTGCTACAAAAATATTTATACTTTGGTGCCTTCTCCGCGTGAGGGTGTGCTGACTCCAGTCGATTTTGAAAAACGCCAGAAACACACGCCCAGGCGACGGATGTCCGCGATCGCCAAAGGCAAAAGCACCCATAGAAAAAAGGAGGTGAATCCCCATGCGGTAAATCTGCAAATACAGGAGGAGCCTGTGCTCTATAATCTGCTTTTCGCTAAGTACCGCCACTCCTCGCTTTTTCTCAGACTTCAAAGCAGCTCTCTCCACAGCTGCAGCATCTCCTGTAGCCAAGTCCCCAGCTGACACCACGGGGAGCCCAGGGAACAGGTTGCCCAGAGAAGCTGTGGCTGCCCCATCCCTGGAGGGGTTCAAGGCCAGGCTGGACGGGGCTTGGAGCAACCTGGTCTGGTGGGAGGTGTCCCTGCCCAGGGCAGGGGGGTTGGAACGAGATGATCTTTAAGGCCCCTTCCAACCCGAACCATTCTGTGATTCTGTGAGCCTTCAGCTCCACAACCCCCCAATTTCCCAAAGATCCGGGACACGTGTCATCATGCTGAACCTCATCAGCCTCGGTCCCCCCAACACCTTTGGCAGAGTGAAACCACTGAGCAGGGACCCAGAGAGGCAGCAGAGTCTCCATCCATGAGGATGCTCAAAATTTGACCCAACAAAGCTCTTGAGCAACCTGACCTCAACAAAGCTCTTGAGCAACCTGACCTCAACAAAGCTCTTGAGCAACCTGACCTACCTTTACATTTTGGAGCAGGGGTTGGGGCCAGCTGACCTCCAGAGGTCCCTCCAAACCCAAACTGTTCTGCCACTCTGCAGTTACTGTCAATCAGCTCTGAAAGAAGGGGATGGATTACAAGTTCCTACAAGTTTGAGAAAACAGGTACCTGGATAGAAGAGACAGGTCTCCCTAGGTCCTCATGGAGGAAGAGGATGCTGCGTAGGTTTAACTCTTCACTAGAAAGTTCGTAAGGAGACCAGGCGGTGGGTGGGAGAGGGGCAGGCTGCGTGCGTGCCTGAACCGACAGGAGAACTTCAGCACCATCCCACACCCCAGGAAACACCTCTGAATGCAGCCCAGACTCCTAGCGAATCGCTCTTCTCCAGTTCTGCTGCTCCCCAGATGACTTTTCTCCTACCTGAGTCCTGTGGACAGCCCTTTCAAGGGAATTAGACTTTGCCACAGACCTCGGCATCAGGGCTCCTCGTTAGCTGAGCTCCCCCGAAGGGGACTGCTTGGGCTGGCAGAGCACGGGCAGCACCTTGCCCACAAGCCGTGCGGGCGCTGCAAGGGGAGAGCCTGGCCCTTACCTCCCTCCCGGCCTCCGCTCAGGGAGGTTTACGCAGGATCACAGAACTGCATGATGAGATTAATTCGGTATTACTGGCAATGCTAATGGACAGGCTTCTGGTTTCCAGCGTTTCAGAACCAAACTGGCGGTTACGCTACTAAAGGCCGGAGAGTTGGTTTTTTTAATGACTTTGTGTAGTTTTGCAAGCACGGATAACAAACGCAATCGAACACTGCATTTCAGAATAAATGCCTGACGTCTCAGCCCGAAGAAATCCTCCTTTGCATTTGCATCACCCCGTGCTTGGCCAACTGCTTTTGGTCTGAGCAAGTTGCAGAGGCGTCACCGCCTTTGCGCGGTGGATACTCTCTTTGATGGAAGAGTGTTATGGATACGTACTGCAACTCCCCTGCTTGGATACCTCTTGGAAGAGCTTCAAACATATAAGTCCTGGGAAGAGGGGAATTTACTGCTTATGCACGCCGTTCCCAGAGGTATGTGTGTGCCTCTCCCGTTGTGCCGCTACTGGAGCAAGGTGGGGTTTAATGGTTTTGCAGCTCCTCACAGGACCCGGCCATCAGCACGCTGGTGCCAGCTCTTGCATGGAACGAGCGGAGGCGAGATGTGACCATGTAACTTGCTTTAGCTAAATAAAGGTTAACGCACAGGTTAAACTGGAGGTGCCTGCCTTTCCCTGTCGACTACTCCTCATTTTCAGATGGCTGAAGGTTAAGAGTAGCAAATCCTCCTCCTGGCAAGTGACAGTTTGCTTTGCAGAAAAACGTTTATATACCTAGAAAAACTCAGGTAGCCCTTGGGCAACCAGCTCCTTTCCCCAGTGACCACACGGCTTGCTGGAGGCAGGCTCTCACCCAAAGTCACGCAGGACGCACAGGGAAGAGCAGCTGGGTCCTCGCTCTTCTTCGGCAGCCCTGCTGGAGGCCAGGCTCTGTGTAGGCACCTGAGTGAGCCTCAGGGACTGGGAAAGCCGCAATCTTCTGCCATAAAGGGAAAAGGTGTTCCCTCTCTCAGATGGATACGCAGGACTGAGGTCAGGGAGCACTTGCGTAAGAAGGTCAGACATACAAAGGGGTTTTGCAGGAAGGTACAAGGCCTCCAAGATGCTCCCTCAATGCCGTGGGTGATGGGCAGGGAGCTCAAACCACGGCTACGAACGAGGAAAACCCACTGTCTCTCGCAGTATATAATGCACAGGACATGGCTGCCTTCCTGGAGGCCTGCAGAGACGTGACAACATTTAGCACTGCCAATCTGAACGGCGAGGAGCGAGCAGGCCATCGCAGAGGTAAACAGCAGCCCTGCTTTCGGAAAAGCAAAAGCCTTGAGTCAGCTCTGTTTACTTTGGAAGACGCTTTCCAGCCCCCACACAGCCCTACCTCTGGGCTTTCTCTCAGCCTTAACTCTTAAGGCTAAAGCCAGGCTGAGCCAGAAGCAAAAGCCTCTCTCCGTCCACAGACTAAATACTCCTCGGAGGAGAAGACGAGCACTAGAGCTTAGTTTACATCGCATGATGCTTTCCAGCCCCACACGATCATGGTTTCTCTTCCCTCAGCCCTGACCCTCGCCCCGAGGCTCAGTCTCAGCCCTGGTGCTGCAGCCCTTCCTTTCCCAAAACAAGCCATCCCACGAGAAGGATTCAAGCATCAGCCCTCCATTGAGTTTGGCAGCCCCTTCGCAGCCCCAGCACAACTGCAGCTCCGGGATTTCTACTCTACCTAACCCAACTCTTCCTTCCCCACAATAAAAATACATCAGGAGACAACTCTTCTCCCCGGACAGCCCCCTTCCAGCCACCCTCCACCTGCAGCTTCCAGCCCCAGCCACATCCCTACCCTGAGGGCCAGCCACAGGCCAGAGAACTTGCCACACCAGGAAAGGCTGGAGGAAAGGGATCATGAAGCCCAGAAGAGAATTTCCTTGCTGGAAATATTCAAGGCTCGGTTTGGCATGGTCCTGGATAACCTACTCTTAAGATCCTCCTTTCAACAGAAGGTTGGACCCAATGTGCCCCAGGGGTCCCTTCCAGTCCCGGCTCTTCTGTGATGCTGAGGTCCCTCCCTAACAAACAAGAGTCCGTCATCTTAAAAGAGGCTAGGAAATACTACGGAGCAACTTCTAAACTTTAGCTGGGAAGTCTGGAAAAACCTTCAAAAACCAAAGCAGACGGTGTTAAGAAAACATAAAAATAATCACAAGTGAGTCCCAAAACCAAGAAAAAAACACAACCTGCCATGAGCTTCATAACTCCACTAGCAAAGGGCTCGGGGTGTCAAAGACTCACTGGGAAACACACCCACACACACACACCCCCACACCCACACACCCTCCTTGAGGAAGACCAAACCTCGTGGCCTCTGGACCCAGAGGGCCACTGGAAGGCTAAACGCACAACCAAATGAACGGGACAGAGGCCAGGAAGTTCACATACGATGATTTTAACCATTATAACCATTACCGAGTTTCCAGCCTCACCTCAGCGGGTTGGTAAGACAAAACTGCAAGTTTCACACAGACGCGCGATGATGTTCAGAATGGTGGCATCAGGTTAAGAACACAGCAAAATCCTACTGTTCGCTTTCCCTTTCCAACAGCCAGTGAGCACACCTCCCTGTGGTACAGCCATTTCTGCGCATGTTACTGCTCACCAGCCCCATATACAGGGCACTCACCTCAGCTACCTGTCGGGTTGGTATCAGTGTTAGTCACACCAGAAGAACAATCCGTGTCCATGTATTTCATATATCTGAATCAATCCGTTCAGCTTCCAGCAGCTGGAAAAACTGCAAGAGGGTTAAGTGCTCTCAACTTCTGCCCAGGCCAATGACAGCCCAAAGTGTACAGGGCTTCACAGAGTCAATGGCATGGCTCGGCCTCCACCATCACCCTGCAACCCTGCAAGCCACTGCGCACCCGTGATTAGGTAGATACTCAGCAGCTTCCCTCAAAGACCCAGAGGAATCGGAACTTGCCATCACATGGTAGATGTTGAAAGCCTTGGGGAACGTTTATTTGACTTCCGATTCATTCCACTAATAAGGAGTTATTGCTTAAACTCCGCAAAAAGAGATTTTTCCGGACAAGGAAACTGCGAGCAAGCTAAACGGAGATCTACCAAGTACAGTTGAGCCTGTGTTGGGAGAGGGATGGACTTTCACTAGATCCCGTCCATGAGGTGACTTGCTCAAAGCCCAACCACGGAATAAGAGCAGAAGGGGTGCCCCAACTCCCAATCTCTGCACGTGAGGCCAAACTCGAGTACGCCACCTTTAAGCTCTAGTTCCTCTTTCCACCTCGAGCTGTCTCAAGCACAGTACTTCCCATCCTCTTAGATGGGTACTCCAGAAACCGTAAAGGCGGCTCACGCTAATTGCTCACTCCGAGGGGTCACATTCACCTATCAAACCCACGCCATCTGGGGCTTCTGAAAGATTAAAAAAGAGAGACAAACAAGAGGATTATTAAAAATTTAACTATATACCATATTTATTATCAATCCACAGGATAATCTGATTGCTACATGAGCTCATAAAAGCTATTTCACCTTTACAAAATTAAAAAAAAAAAAAAAAAATGTGCCACAAGGATGTAATAACTGCTGATAACCAAGGACTGAATCTTAAAATTATAAATTTGCTGTAGAAAAGATTAAAAAAAATTATATTCACTTTAGAATTTTACTTTGAATAAAATATTCCCCTGTATAAAAAATAAAAAAGCTTGCTCTGGTTAGAATTAGAGTATTTTTCTTCTTCTTTTTTTTAAATCTGGGAATTTGCATAATATCTCTGTAATAGGTTTCTTTTTTTTTTTTTTTCCTATTGTACCACGCGGCATTCAAGCATAGCAGATTAGAAACAAACATGAGAAAAGCAGTCTTAAAACGTATGAAATCCACATGGGAAGTTTTAACTTCCTTTCCTTTCCTCTATTCTTTAAAGACACATTAGCAAGAATAGCCCTGGAAAAGAATACAGGTGGGGAGGGACCTTCAATGTGCCATTAAGTAGAGCAAGGTAATAAAAGGCCTTTCGTAAGTGCTTTCTTAATAAGGTGCAGAAGCAGACTGCAACGTTGCTAGTACTGCACTATGTACAATATTCACAATAGATTTTTCTTTATTTAAAAATATTCCAGCTAGTTCACATTTTCTCTTCCATTCTGAGGCTTTCAGTTCCATCACAGCCTTGACAGCAAGAAGCGCAGCAGCACCACTTCCCTTGTGGTCGGTTGGTCCTCTTATGAAACACTGGAACCTGCGAGTGGGCCAAAGTTCTCGGGTTGTTTTCCTACATAGCGACCTTGGAAATCCGCCTGGGTTCAGGTGTACATACTGACGGCTGGAGTCCTGAGTTAAAAACACTCCGGCACTGGAGTCGGACACAGCAATGTTTTATATTGCCAAGGCTTTACCTTAGATTTGTCTCGTGTGCGTCAAGGGATGAACCTCTCCTAGAGAAACGTAAAATACAAAACCAAACAAAACAAAGCTAAAAAAAAACCACACCGTCAAAGGCTTAGCAGCTCTTGACTCTCGACTGGGTGATGTCTGACGTTTTCTTGATGACGCTGGCCCGTGTCTCGCGGTCTGGCCGGCTGCTGCTCGTGGAGGCTGTGGACACCACTTGTGGCAGAGGGATGTCTGGGAAAGGGGGCCAGGAGCTGTTGTAAGGCAGCGGGCAGCTTTCTTCTTTGATGGTGACTTGGAGGTCAGGCTTGTTGGCTACAAAAGTCGCCATGCTGGGAAGCATATGAGAAGTGTTCCTCATTCCCAGATTGCTGAGATACTGTTTGCCTTCAATGTTTTTCTTCTGCCAGTGAAGTCGTCCCTACAAAAGGGGAAAAAAAAAGGAGGGAAGACTATATGAGCAAACGCGACTTTGCGAAGTGCTCCGAGTAACAAGATGAAGACGGAAACATCTCCACAATTACCCCATCTCCAAAAGCCTGAGCCTCTAGCTGCTGGCTTTGAATGTCTTTGCTCTCACTCACTTCTCCCTTCCTGAAGTCGTGTGCCTAAACCTTAGGGGCTCTCCAGCACTCAAGAGGCTCTGCCCACTCTTCTGATGGAAACCAAAGGCCTTATTCCCAGTATGTCGGAGACAAAAATGGACACGGACGACCAAACACTCAGAGCCTCAACTGGAAGGGTCTCCTCCATTACCAGAGAGAGCATCCTCCTGCCAACAGGCAGGCACAAAGACCCAAGACCTCGCAAACAGCATCAAGCTGTCAACACGGATGAGGCTGCCGGGAAAACCACTGTCACTTGATGGTGTGTCCCCCATCACAGGGAAGAGGTTCACCAAGGAAAGATGAGCATCCAGTCCTTTCCCCATCACACATGCCGCAATGGCATGTTCTGTTATAGGAGGTCTGGGGAGTCATTATTGTCAGTCTATGTACGGGCTCCACCCTAACCAAGGCACGAGAGACAAAACCAAGAGGGTTCGCCGTGCCGTTATACAGCTGCACACCCTGCAGTTCTCCAAGGAGCAAGGATTCAGAGGGCTTTGTAGGGGCATAGCAGGAGACAGATTTGCAAGAGGCCTTCTGCAAAAAAGCTGCTGGAGCACAGGGCACCTAAGCGCCCTCAGGGAGCTTCCCCTGGCCTCTAAGTACTCATGAGATCGGTAGGTCTGGTCACTCGATGGCAGCCCCGAAGGAAAAGGCAAGTGCTGGTTTTGCACAGGTGCAGTTCAGGAAATGTTCATGGGGTGGGTATTTTCTCCACGGATTCCTTTGACGCGGCAATACCCAACTGACTGCTCAGGAAAGCTTTTTGCCTCACATACCTCAAACATTCAAGTTCCACTTGTATCATACGTGTAAGCATTTCCTCCAATTGTACGAGTTCAGGTGCCATTTAAGGAAAACAAAGTGAGCATGCTTTCAACCAAGATAAAATACTCACTACCCAGCAATGTCAATGCATCATATTAACAAACTAGCTGGCACTGTTGATGGCTCGCTAGAACACCTTATCATGCAAATTAATCTCCTTGTAGTTTGGACGGATGAGGAGGAAAGAACTTAGAGAGATGTCCATTCTGCGACAACCATCCAAATGACTGTCTCCCTTGAGAGACATTTTCCCTTTGTTTTTATCCCCCAGCTATTATTAAAATGAATACTCTGCTGGTAGACAGAGTTGCAAACAGACAAGGGGGAAGAACACCTCAGGACATTGTCCTTGAGACCTTGCTCCAAACTGCTAAAAATCCAGAAAACACTTACCTCTGCATTTTCTTCATCGCTTGGAACGCTGTCGGTCGTTTCACTTTCTGTCAAACAAAACAAAGGCAAAGATGAAACTCACTATTCCATCTACGGTAGCAAAGTTCAGCTCAAGAGGCCTGATCCACTTCCAGCAAGTGGAAGCAAACAGAGTCAAGCCAAATGCCCAGTAAACAATGGAGAAGCACAGACCCCCTGCCACAGCAACCCGCACAGCTGCATTGAACAACTGGAGTAAACTCACCATGGTTATCACAGTTAACATGGCTACACCCTGGAGAAGACAACAATAGAGGGGGAAGAAGCAGGTCTGTGCTTTCTGGGCAGAGGGAAGAGCCTCCCGCGAGCAGGGGATGCCCCTCTCCCTTCCCCTCTCTTGGCAGCTCCAGGCCTGGCAAAGAGCAAAGTTCTGTCCAAATCCTAATTTTTATCTCCCTGCAAAACCAACAACAACTCCACCCCAGAGGAGATAAGTGTGTTTTTGTTTCATGAACTGTTATCTCAGCCTGCCGCCTCAAGGGCTTGTTGTCACTTCTGGCGCTTTATTACTGTTGTAATACTTTGCTCTCGTTTTGCTTTTGCCACCCGTGCCCAACCTCCCCCCCGACTCCAGCCTATTTCTCAACCCTTCACCCACCGCTCGAGCATGGAGAAGTGCTACGACTTCCAGCCCCATCACCTTCCTCCGCCACACACGACCTCCCTCCCCCTCATCACTTCAACCGGAGCGCAAACACGGGGGCACGGCTCCAGCAGGACAGCCATCCTCCTGCAGCTACATCACTCCCTTTGCAGAAGAGCCTGAAATCCAGGTATTTTGACTATTTTCAAGCAAGCGGGTCTGAATGCAGGTCTCCCAGCATATGAGAGTCGGGCTCCTGGCCCATGGGCTGGTTGAGAGTGCCACGCCTCAGATACATCCAAGATGGGGCACAAATCCCTCTTTTCAGGACCGCTCTGTACCTTCCTGTTTCCTGGGAGGATAACCCTAAGCATCTATCAGGCTACTGACGGCATTCAGAAGAAGTCTTTCTCCAATCCCCCCCACCAAGGCTGAGCAGATAGGGCTCATCCACGCCTTGAGCCAACAAGGCTGAAGGAAGGATGTGATGGGTTACTGTAGCAGGCAAGGGAGCTCTCAAATCCCAATTTTCACTCTCCGCTCTGTGTTATGCGTTTTAGCCCCCGCAGACTGCTTTGCACAGCCCCTGCACCCCTGCGACCGTACACCACGATCCTGCCTTCCCAAAGAGCACCCTTGTGCTCTGCACTGGACGTAACGTGAGTGCTAAGGGTGCACGGACTGTGCCTCATCTATCGTGCCCCTGCATGTCTTCAGCAAGCCTGGCAGCACCTTGCCCTTCTCTCGAGGCTTGGCTAGGGATTAGGTTTAGGGAGAGGGCTGTAAAACAATGGTCTGAATTGCTCTTTCAGACCCCAGGAGCTAAAACTGCACCCAAAGTCCTTCTGACGCCAGGAAGCGAGCAGCTCAGCTGCTCCAAACTACTGCTTCCAAAGCCAGCACCTCCCCTGCGCCACAGTCTCCGCTGTAGCGTGCAGTCCGAAACGTTAAATCTAACTGCAAAGCCCTGCGAAGTTAACACACTGCAGGGCTTCTCGTTCACTGGCCCAGCTAGGGAGAGATGTGCCAACATGATTAAGCTGGCTAATTAAGCTATACTGCGGGGAGGAGAGGCAGAAATTAATCTGTGCAAAGGAGAAATGGCCCTGGAGATAGAATCAATAGGAGGAATCCACACAGAGACAAGAAACAGATATTCCTTGACATGAAGAAACATGTGGCAACAAAAAAAGAGTGATGCAGCTGAAAAGGAATCCATCCTTGGTGTTTATACATAACAAAATGCTGAGCAAGAGATAGCGCTATAGTTAGCAAAGGCAGGGAAGCTAGCCACTCGGGCACGGCAAGTTAGAGAGGTTATTTCAATCAAGAAGGTTATCTGAATCAGAGTCAAACACAAGAGGAGGTTGACAAGAACAGTCTCGGTACTAAAAAAAAAATGGATTTCATAGACGTCAGTGGAAATATGAGAAATCTCACAATGGCCACTCATATCATTTGCCTGAACAACGTCAGAAAGGAACTAGAGGTGTTTTTGAAATAAAACAGATTTATGTAGGACAGCTGATACCTCAGGCTACTTTTTTTTGTTGTTGTTGTTGCTTCAGATGAGCTAAACTGTGTGTTCCTGCACAGCTGTTATGGTCATACTCTTTCCTGCCATTCAGCAGCAGCACCTGACAGAGCAGGCAGCTCTACCCAGCAAACCCACGAGCACAGGGCCAGGCCTCCCGTGGTTCTCCTGTACGGGGGGTTGTGTGGAGCAAGCCAAAGCCAGAAATAGTCACAAGAGTGTCCAAAAAGTTTCAGAGTTCTAACAAACCACAGACCTCTGTCCTCACTCCTGCCTCAAGGGCAAACGCATGCTTTAAAAAAAGCCATTCAGGCCCGAAGGGACCTCGGGAGGTCTACAGCCCAACCTCTTGCTCAAAGCAGGGCCAGCTACAGGACTGGATCAAGTTGCTCAGGGCCTTATCCAGTCAGGTCTTGAAAACCTCCAAGGATGGAGGCAGCACTGCATCCTGGTCCACTGCCTGACTGTCCTTGTGGTGAAAAAGGTGACATTTTTTCCTCACATCCAACTGGACCAAGTTCTCTTGTTCTAATTTAGTCCTGCTGTTTCTCATCCTCCCACCATGCACCACCGTGAAGTCTGGCTCTGCCTTCTCAATAACATCCCTGCAGGCAGGGGCAGGCTGCTATGAGGTCCCCAAAACCATCTCTTCTTCAGGCTGGACAGTATCAGTCTGATACTTCAGTCCCTCAGTATCTCCTCATAGAACGAGTGCTCCATCCCTTGATCATCCTGGTAGCCCTTCCTGGTGCTTCTTCCCATTTGTTTGTATCTTTCTTGGATTGGGGGGCTCAAACATGGAATCAATAGTCCAGAAGAAGCGTAACTAGTGCTGAGTAGAGGGGGCTAATCACTTCCCTAGATCTATTGGCCATGCTCCTGAAAGCTGGTGGCCTTCTCTGTGGCCAGGATGCTCTGCTGAGCTTGTGAGCTTGCCTGCCTTTCTGCTGAGCTGCCCCCCATCCCACCAGTGCCAGCCTCTATCCCTGCAATTCCTTCCCAGGCACAGGACTTGGCATCTGTCCTTGCTCAATTTCCTAAGGTTCCTGCTGGCCCATTCCTGCAGCCTCTCCAGCTGTCTGCGGATGGTGTTCCTGCCCTCATGGATGTGTCCCCTGTTTGGTGTCAACTGTAAACTTCTCAAGTGTGTAGTCCAGCACCTTTTGGTAAAGATATTACATAGGACTTGTCCTAGGACACAACCTTGTAGCACTTCACTTCTAACTGGCCTCTAGCGAGAATAATCAGGATCCTCAAGAGCTGCCATGAGATGCATTCAAAAGCATGTCAGTGGCATGAAACCACCTCTATGTTACCTGAGTTATAGGCTAGCAGGTCCTGGTAGAAGTTAGGACAGCTGGATACTGCCACCAGGCCACCAGGATATTAAAACAACGTATGGGGAGAGCAGAAGTACTTTAGTCATGCCTCATTTTCCTTCTGCAGGCTCGTTACGTTGATTTAGGGGAGGTAGCTCATGAGTTGCTCATGTCAGGGTGGTTCTGCCACCAGACCACTCCCCTCTATCATCCCAGCCCAAGCAATTACCAAGACCAAGACAGTGACTTTTGTTAGCATTCCAAGAACTTAGATCCTGTAGCTGAGGTTAAAAGAAAGCATCATTGCTGCATTCACATAAATGGGAAAAATTTTCCAAGAAGCATTTGGAAAGAAGACAAACGTTTCAAAGGCCCCGTCTCCCAGCTCCTAGTAAGTTAAAGCACCTTCATCCCTCTAAGGGGGGGAATGCTTTGCGAAGCCCTTCTGAGTGCTCTGGCCGTTACAGACTAAACACATTGGGAAGCATGATCGTTCATCAACATGTGTGAGACTAACATTGGAGGCTATTCAAAAGAACATCATACTATTCACCCGGACCCAAAGATAAAAATTCCTAAATACATGTTTTATACAAATGTGTCTGGAAGTAATTTCAGCCTAATGAGTCAAAGGCAAAAACCATATGTAAAATAATAAATTGCACGGGGAAAAATTAATACTTAGGTTTGCCCAAAAAGATTACATTTATGTTTCTACCCAGTCTCTCGAGGCTTGCAAGTTACCAACATGTTAAAAAAGGAAGGACAGGATGGATCTGAAACTTTTTCTACTTTCAAATGTGGCTTTGCCCTGCTTCCTACGGAAATAAGGCTTGTATGATTGCAGGGACTCTACATAGCATGCCCGCGTGTGCATTTGTGTCTGTTCTCCCCTAACCACTTCTGAACACAGTCAGACTTGGATAAGGGATAAACGAGTGCCAAAGACTCTTCACTTCCTACCCGTTTTATGAAAATAAGGGGCCAGACAAAAAAGAGAAACCACTAGCACCCTGACTTGGGGAAAAGCTTGTTATCTCACCCCTTTTCAGGTATCAGAGAATCCAGATGGGAGGCAGACAGTGGAAGTCAGACGTCCACAGCTCTGGTGCTCGCAGGATCACTTCTTATCAGTTGCTACATGGCTGTTCTAGTCTGCAGACTATTTGTAACAAGACAGATCCACTCCCCCAGGGCCTTAAACTCCATGTCTGCATTATATATAGCATTAGTACAGCCGTTAGCACTCTGACCACCGCGGAAACACACAGCAGAGAAGACCTTTAATCTTTAGTAAGTCAGGGGGCAAGGGGGACAGAGTATATTTGCAGCACTTTATTTGTACCGCTGAAAATGCCACTCTAATAAAAGATGAAAAGACCTCGCTGCATTACATCTAAAAAGGTTCTTTTTCCATTAGTCACAGGCTAAAATCTGCAGCTTACGTTTCCAACCTCAGATCTGCCGAGTTGTTTCCCAAGGTGAAACGCATAGAGGATGGTGAGTTTTTGAGTTTCATTAAAAATGCAGAAGGCGGCCGAATAGACATTTCTGGATCTTTGCCAGCCGCCCTGGAAGAGCCCCCTTTCCCCCCCAGCATCTTCCAATCATTTCCAAAAAAGAGAGCATAAAGAACCGCCAGGATGCTTACCTGCATAGGACGAGACAGGGGAGATCTGTAGGGGGTACAGATGGCTCATGCTGAGGGGCGGTTCGTCGCTTTCTGTTGTCACCTCTACTACCTGGCAAACGTCAGGAGGATTGGCAACTATCACCTGCTCCTCGCTGCTGCCATCAAGGTGCGGCTGTCCTACAACTTGGGGTTAGAAATAAAAAATCGATTACTCGTAACACCTCGACCCCGCTGGACCTCTAAGAGCCTGTCCTTGGAGCCTGCCTGGTATTATAGTGAGTCTTCAATACCCTCTCAGCACTTCCTTCCATGCCCACCACCTGCTTTCAAAGGGACTTCTAAAGGAAGTGATTTATTTAGTTTCCATCACCTTCAGAGATATTTTTTTACCCACTTGTGATGACTGAAAATGTCTAACTGTCCCCTGTCTCTCACACTTAATGTCCTCAAGCCCTCCTTGACATACCAGCTGTCCAGAGGCTTTCCCAGGGATGACCACAGCCACACTCCTATCCCACCCAGAAGCATGGTCTCACCAGGACGTACGGATCACAGCAATCTCTCCTAATCTGGGAAAGCATCCTCACCAAGCAAGCTGCCCACATCCCATGGCCTCTGGATGCTCTCATGTAAATTATGCACCAGAAGACCGGAGCTGGCATGCAAAAAACTGGATACATGGTCACGTAAAACATGGTGGGACTCTGATTTATACATGAAATGAATCTGTGAAAAATTTCTCCTCAAATTACGATTGCTTATTTGCACTGATCCTTGCAATGCCAGTGATGGTGTGTAGAAAAGCACGGTTGTACCTGTAGTCTCTACTCCCCACGGTTTGTGACTGAAAGCTACGCTCTGGTTAGTCATTAACGGAGGGTTTTCCTATTCCCCCAGGCACGTGATATTTAATACCAAAGGAACACTATTTATTTCTACAAAGTGAAGGCCCCATGGATGCTTTCAAGTGTCCTGAAATGCTCTGCAGTCATTACTTGTGCTACACAACATCCTTCTGAAACAGGGGAATAAACCAAGGTACCAAGAAGTTACTGAGCAAAGCAAAACTATGGTGACAGCCAGAATCTCACTTCTCTGGAGCCGCTTGAGACAATTCCCCCTGTCTTGTACAACTGCCCTATCGATCCCAGCAGGACGAACTGCATTAATCCAAGGTGGAGCTGAAAGCCACTAGCTAGATTTGAAGAGCAACAAGGATGGACCTGTCTCAGGGGATGGCTAACCTGAATCCACAGCTGTCCAAGAGAAAGCGAAGGACTATAAATATTCTTTCACTGGAACACAAAGCTTCAAGAGGCACAATCTTCATACAGACAAATTCTGTACAATGCGGTGTCGTTAGGAATTCAGACAATACATTTTTTTCTATACCCACAATGGGAAGAAAAATGCAGGCAATGAAACACAGTAGATCTTGAAATTCTTTGGTAAGTGACCTAATTACTCTAATTATTAATTTTAAAAAAGAAAAAAGATAGCATCTGTTCCTGAATGAACTAAGATAAATATACATGAATGCACATGTATACACACACAAGCTATTCCTGCCTTCTGTCTTTAGACAGGGCTAGACACAACTTTTTGAGAAAGAAGTGTGACAGGTTTTTCTCCCAGAGAAAAGCTGCATGTTATTTTGCTTCGTGAAGTGCCAGGTCACCACTGAAAAGTCCCCCAACGCTGGATGTATATTTTATGAGACAATTCCAGCATAAAGAAAATTACATAAATAGTGGATAGTCTTTTTTTTTATAGAAGCTTAATCACTACAATTACTACGATTTTTTTGCAGATATTTCGTTTCCACTGCACTTCCACCTTTCCTAGTTCTAAAACAACTTGCTATTTTCGAGTGGGGTGTGGGGTCAAGAGCACACACACACAGAGTTAATTTTTATCTGGGAGAAACCAATATTGTGCAACCCCGGCAGGGTATGAGCAGGCCATCTGCACTGTTTTATCTTTCTCCCCAGTACCTGACAAATTCTTACCCACCCCGAGAGATAACTCGCACAGGAAAAATTGCCGCTCACTTGGGCAATATGCCACCACTTTCCCGTGAGCTCCACGTATGTCAGAAACACCGCAGGTGCTGTTTGCCTTTTCTCCCCTCCAGCTGACTTCCCTCCTTTCTGCAGAACAGATCTATTTTACCCTTTTCCCCCTGTTTACATTAAAATCCTGCTTGCAGTCCTAAATAAGGACTTCTCTCTCCCCTCTGGATAAGCAGCACGCTTCACAAGCCATTAATTAAACGACACTGGCTGACAGTTACCCACCCGAGCCTGGCTGTCCTGCCCCTGAAAATGGATTCTGGGAGACCGGAGAAAAATGAAAGCTCTGTTTCTCTGAACCTCTTGCTTGGTTTCCACAACAGGCCTTTGACCATTTTTAGATGTTGATGTGGCCACTATGGGTCCTGTCCTGTAAATTACCGAGATCTTTTAAGGTGCAACACGCATTCATCTCATCATAAAATCAAACAGGAGTTCAGGATACACTGTACTGTAGAAAACTGAGACTGCAGCAAAATGACTGTCTCTGATGTTAGCGGATTTTGGGGAACACCAGTTACATTCCAAAGATCCCTGTTAATTGATCTCTCTTTGACTTGAAGACTGTAAAATAAAGCTAAAGTGTATGAAGTTCTTCCCTGGGCCTGAGTATTGGCCTTGGCAACTTTCAGATTTGTTTATGAGTCAGTCAGTAAACAGGAAGCACTAATAGCACCACAGTGCTATTCCTTCAAGTTATAAAACCCTCTGTAACAGTAGGAGCAACAATCATGTTCTAGCACTCTTCCAAAGCAACAGCTGATTAAATGAACTGCCACAAAGAGAGGAAAACTACTCACAAACTCCTCAGCCACAGAAGTACATGAGGGGAATGACTATGCAAAGGCCTGCGACCTAAGACACGGGCATCAAAAATAGTCACTGCACAGAATTTCTGCCATCTCTCCAAACAGAAGACTAACGTATTTTTCAAACACTTTTCCGACATATATGAAAGTGGAATTCTAGAGAAAACTGTATATGGGTCACATTTTAGGAGTCCTCGCTGCACTGACAACCTCAGCCAAAAAAGAGCTGTCAAAAACCAGCCCAATTATTCTACCGAGAACCAATTATTCACATGCTGACATGACAGCTAATTCCTAATGTACCACTTTCTAAATGCAGTCTTTGCGGATCCTTGCTGTTAAGTGATGTTAAGAACTAACTCTGCTACTGAGGTGCTGGTAAAAAGAAGCAAGTTCCTCAATTTCGTCTGCAGATTTAAACTCACAAATTTAAAACAGCACCCTATACAAATCTCTGCTTTCAGCAACGGGAAACCACCATCCACCTGCAGTTTAACTCCCAAGTGACACTGGCTACAGTCTCCTCATAGCTGGGGACAACGCCGTGGAGTTAAGTCCATGTCAGGAAAAGCCACCTGAGCATGTCTGTAAGAGCTTTGCTCTCAGGGGAACCACCACGCTGCCACAGGGCTGCTTGTGGTCTCTGCAAGGTGGTGGGGCTGACCTGCAACCAGGACCTTGCGTGGCCTGGGCTAGTGAAAATTGCGTCAACCCGATTGTAACTGTGGTGTTCTCCAAAGTGCAAAATGCCGACGGAAAGCTGAGTTTGGCAGAGTCAAAAGGGTTTTTGAAGTCAGCTATATGCTTAGCATATAAGAAAAGCATAGAAGTACTTACCTACAAAGTTCACTGTACTGTCAACTTCATTTTTTATAGTGGAGGACAGGAAATAGTCAGAAGTGACATCATTTAGCCCATTAATCCCAAAAGATGATTCAACTGGCTCTTGCTAGAATGAAAACAGTACAGTTTGGTCAGGTTTGATTTATTTTAGGAGCCTGGACTCAGTTCATCTCTTTGTCCTGAGACGGTAATAAATTACATCGCTTCTGCCTGCCATATACCCCTGCTCTCTCCTAGACATGGTCTTAGAACGAACGTTTTGGTTCTCTGAGAAGAAGCCAGAGTCTACTCCATTTCCAAATCTTCTGCTTTGAAATGAAAGCTATTTTTAATTTGCAGATTTAGAGTAAGCTTCAGAGAGCAAGAAATTAGTTTGCTATTTACTATAAGAGATTAACATTTGGAACGGACAAGGAAGAAATGTTTCTTTAAGACGGTACTCTATTTAACGTTCATCCTCATTCCCTCCCAAACATGGTGTATCTCAGTGCTGTCTGAAAGGAAGCCTTAGCTTCTGTACAGCAATTACTAAATTCTAGCCTTAATTTTTCTCTGCAGGAAGCCTGAAAGCAAACCAAAGTGTTTACACTAAATACAGCCTTTTAGATCACATCATAAACATTACCACGGGGCAATAACGTTGGGAAAACACCACCTGTTCTACATAGAATGAGCTTTCCACAAGATGCATCTCTGTAGGTCTGGTACATTTGAGTGGGAATCTAAAAAACTCCCTGCAGAACAGACACCAAAAAGTTTAATTCCAGAAACTCAGGATTTCTTTAAAAAGCTATAAACACATTTAAAGGATTATCTACAGGTCCAACCTCCTCCCCAGTATTGGCTGCCTTATGGGGTTATGGGTTACAAAGTCTACAGTCTGCTCTTACTCTGGGCTGGCCGTGCAACCCTGACAGGGAAGTTCTGCCTCGCTGCTGACCCAGGGACATCCGCAGAGAGGTGCCGAGCTGCCAGTTGGCTCTGATGCCACGCCATGCCCATTTCACTGCTGTAAAGCATTTCGGCAAGGGCAGGGCAAAGGCGAGCCACAAGATTTGTGGCGCTGGCCTGTCACGGTATTAACTGTATGAGCTGTTATCACAGGGACAAAAAACTGGGGATGGCATGACAAGTCTTTCCTGGACACCGCATGCTGTAACTCAAAAAGAGCTGCCACTTTGACACAAGTCTGTGCCTTCCCAGCCATGAAGTAAGGCTGTAATGCAATCATAGAATCACAGAATGGTTTGGGTTGGAAGGGACCTTAAAGATCATCTCGTTCCAACCCCCTGCCCTGGGCAGGGACACCTCCCACCAGACCAGGTTGCTCAAAGCCCTGTCCGGCCTGGCCCTGAACACCTCCAGGGATGTGTCCAATCACGCACCCTGCCCCAAGGCCCCTCTGCACATCAGAAGGGCGCAAAATTAGTGTTAAGGGCAACTAGGTCTTTGATGAGCTGCACCGGCTGTGTTAACCTGCAAGGGAAAGAATTGGAGAGCTGGAAAAGATAATATTAGCTGTTATTGATCCACCGAGGATCACTGACTGCAGAGACAGGTTAGGGCTGCACGCTGGAGCCCTGACCATCTCGTGTTGTGCAATGCCCCAGCAAACACAGCAGCCCCCATGGGAACCCTGCGCGCCCAGCACCCTGCTCAGCTTTACTGAGGCTTGCTTACAGGGAAATGTATTTAGTAGCCCCTTTCGAGCTGCAGAAACAAATATGCACCCTGGCGCTCGGGTGATGGTGCCAGACCGATGAAGGAACTTGGACACTGGCACAGCTGGTGTTAAATCATCTAAACTCTCAGTGTCCAGATGCCTGCTGGAAGCCTAAGCTAAATGCATGGGGAAAGGTGTCACTTAGATTTTAAAAAACGTCTCAACGAGGAGCTGCATTCATAGTCAAAAGGATAAATCTAGGATAAGGCAGAAATTAAGCCTCAGGCAGGCAGTTGAGACCTTAATTTTGTTTCAAAGGAAAGAGCCTATTTTTATCTAGGCTACTCAGACACTTACACCCTCCTCCCATTGCTGAGAATTCACATTTTAATGGAGAGACCCCTTTTGCCCCAAAGCCCAGTGGTCAGAGATCTACCTGCAAGGTGGGAGACCTGCTTGCAGCCCCCCTTGCCTAATGTGGAGCAGGGATTTGGTAAGGCCTGGGTCTCTCCGATGCCCTGAGCACCCTGCTCAAGCTCAGCAAGGTCTGGCAGGGCTCTTCACCCCCACCAGCAGTTGCTGTGGGTGCCCACAGGGTCCAGCAGTGGCAACAGGGGGGAGCTCTACGTGAGACTTGCTATGCTGAAGTCCCTTCACAGATCTGCACTCGGATGCTCAGCTTCTCCCTTGGCTGGTATTACCCCATTACCAGGCAGATCGTGGAGCAGCCTCTCACACACCCCCACTAAAGAGAGGTTTTCAGGGTAACTGCAAGGCATTCAATGCAAAACACGCAACTCGGATCTCAGGAATTCACATCACTGAGCGAAGCAATTATAAGCAGCTTTCAATGCTCAGAGAAATGTTCATTTGCATTAATTCCTCCACCACCCTTCCCCGCTGTTACTGCCTTCAACATTCAATAATCAGTTCAACAGTAGCTGAGCATGGAGAGAACATCTATTTTAAAATCCAGGCACATCTGGAGGCCAGCTCGCGTACGCATTTGTCAGAATAAAGGGGAACAGACAGGAAAACTACCTGGCCCCAGCTCAAAGCCTGTAAGAGCTAGGTGGCCATACCACAGCTGGTGGCTGGCGAGCTGTATGCTCGTAGTAGGTATCACTGGTCGGCACTGGAGGCACGGCCAGCTCAGCTCACTGCTTCTGCGTCACCTGGTTTAACACTTCTGTGCAGCTCAAGGCAAGCGAGCTGGAGGAAAGCGTCCCCAAAAGCTGCGAGCATCACCCCGCTGGCACCTATTCCCAGGCCTAACGCCACATGTACTATCTCCAGGCATCACTGGGACCCCCTTGGCAACAACTATTTGTGACATTAATCTTAATGGAGAGGACAAGACTGTTCAAGCGCCTCTACAGCTTTTCAGGCATTTAATATTTTGGCTAAAAGAAAGATTATGAAGGAGGGGAATGGCAAAGTGCTGCTGCCAGCTTTGGCAGGCATCACACGCCACTCCGCTCTGACCACAGGAGTTTACTGGCTCCTTCTGAACAGGCTGCCATCAGAGTCACGTTATAACAAGCACGGGTGGCTGCGGAATCCACATAGGATGGTTAAAAAAGTGGTTCAATTTAAAAATCACAGTATTCTGACATGTAACTCCACAAGTCACAACCACTGGGAGAGCGTCTGCCTTCCAAACCTGATTTCAACGGAGTTTTCCCAGGCCTCCGGGTTCACCTGGCCCAGAGCATCTCCTGGCCAGCGCGTGCAGGACCTGTGCCCAGGCGTGGGTGGCCCAGCCCTTCATAAGCGAGCAGTGGGCGACCAAGCTGCCCTTCTGCTGCAGACGCGGCTGCTACAAGCGAGACCCAAGGACACCGGCTTTATTGAAGGCTGAAAGTCTGCAACCTTTGCAATTTGCTTTTTGAAAAAATCGAAGGTGGAACAAACCCTGCTGGTATGTTAACAGCGACCACCTCGAAGAGGTGCTAGGCAGAAGTGTGACAGCTAGGGGACACCGTGCTTTGTAGGGAAAGCAGTTTGGGTCCACGCTCTGAACAGGCAGAAATCTCAGGCAGTGACAGAGGAGCTTTACAACTGAGGTCCGACTTAGAAAACACAAGCAGAACGTGCAGCTCTGACAAAACTTCTCCCCCTCGCCTAAAACAAAATGAATTTCCAATGCCTTACACACAGAAATTAATTGCTTCAAAAGGTAGCTCTATTGTTCAGAAGCATTCCTTCCGTAATTACTGTATTTCTACTTACACAGACAAACAAATGGCAAATGTATTGCCGAGGCTGCCAGTTTTCCAACCTCCAGGCGTTGCAACACAAGGGCTGTGTCAACTGATGACGTCAGTCAGTCATGGCTCTAACAGCCTTCACTTTTTTTTAAAAAAAAACCCTAAACGCTCAATGTAACTGTAGCTTCTTAACCAAACCACAAGCACGAGAGATTTGCAAATATCCACCACAATATACTATTGGGGCTATTAAAAAAAAATTGCAACAGATTGTTTTCACAGGCTCTCATGTTATTAAACAGCCACTTCTTACCTTAATTTGTTTGAACTTGTCATCCTTCTCGGACTTCGTTTTTTTTCCTGCAATAACAGAAGGAAGATTTCTTAAAGTCCTGTGTGCCACGAGTTATCTTCCACACCTTCTATATTCACTAAGAAACAGACCCAAAACGTGCCTCAAAACAGCAGCACCTCCTGGGAAAGGGAGAACACATTTTGCTTAATTTTAAACCCCCTCTTAAGGCCTGGGCAGTCGAAAATTCACCTTGAACATTTTTTGGCTTTGTGTTTCGTTTTGAAAGGGCTACAAAAAAGGGACTGAGAAAAGCAACTGCAGTCAAAAAATCAAGGTGAAAAATACCGAACAGTGACATAAGCAGCAAGGCCTGTTGAAAAAAGAAGGAAGGGAGAGAAAAATACTCTTAAAGGGAAAAAAATCAAAATGTATTTCTCATCGTATTTGTGACACTCTCACTGTAGCTACAGGAAAAGGGAGATTGTTCATTGATTTAATATGTGAAAAGAGATGACAATAAACTTCAACAAGTATTTTTTGTAGATAGTTGCAAGCTGGGGTGGGGGGGAATATAGATTATAATTCATGCAAAAGTGGTTTATGCAATCGTGCTGAATTTGAGAATCCAGAAAACCGCACAGCACAGGACCCTCACAAAATGCTGTGTGCCTTGGCAGAGCCCAGCGCTGCTGCCCCTGCTCTGACCTGACGAGAGCCTGATGTGGAAGCTCAGACTTGCTGGTGCAAGCTCAGCTCTACCCCACCGTTTGCACAGACGTGTCCCAGGAATTTCTCCCATCTCTGCTACAAGACAGCGCTGAGAATTAGAATTGTTTGCAGCCAAATTCTTTTGCTCTCACTCACACATAATTTTAGCCACGTGCCACGTAGAAAGGGCATGTGAGAAAATATACAGAGCCCAAAATATGTCAGAGTTTTATAGTAACTGGACTGGCTGCAGCATCCTCTCCTGCTACAGCCCCCATCTCCAGAATCTCAGCTTTCATTATGAACTTTTCTAGTTCTTACAGCTATGAGAGGAATCTGCTACAATGGGACAGGTTATGGTTCAGGGAAATACGCCTGCACACACAAAACAGACCACTGACAAGAGACTGGAAACAGTTTCAAAGCAGATGTTCTACCTTTTGCAGATTGATCTCCCTTTCATAGTATGATTCTGCCCCAAAAGCGCCAGAGTTCATCATTTCCAATCACAGTGACCTTAAACTGAAGATGTGCCTTTCACTTCTCAATTTAAGAAAATAGGAAACTGAGCTACAGGTGAACGGGATTGGATTTTAGAGGAACACCGTGCGTTTGGTTTGCAGGTTATATTTTCATCTGAAAGTCCTAGACACCAGGGGATACCAGAGGACTGAGGAAGCCATCATTCAACTCCATAAACTAGTAACAAAGCCGTAAAGAAGCCAATGAGCCATAAAGAAGCCAATGTTTCTCCTCCATAAGAAACCAAATACTCATGAGATTGACCTGGTGGCTAGGTCCTCATCTGGCAGGTGAGAGACCTAATCCCTGAATTTGGGGATTCAAACATAGTTTCCCATTTCAGCATTATCATGCTGGGGGGGCTGGTTTTTCATGGCCTAGTGCAGCTACATAACAAACTGGTTTCACAGTTCAATGTTCTGAGCAGAGAGTGTACTCCTCCTGCTCACCTCAACAGAGCGCCAGTTTATTTCTACCCTTGCTTGGAAAAAAGATACCAAAATGTCTGCCACCGTAAATCTGAATGAGCCCTACCAGTTAAACACACTGATGTCTAATATCCCTTAATCATCTGCCTTGACTGAAGGAGACCTGGGACTAGCATCTAAACACAACTCCATTGGCTTTAGCAGAACCAACACAATTTACACAGATCACCAACTTGGGGCTATCACATCTCGTCGATCCTCTTTCCGAGTGGCTTGTTCTCTTAACTGAATGTAGCCTGTTTTTCATAAAGGTGTCCCTAAGTTCTGGGGAACACCTGGATAAAAATGGCCAGCTTTCACAGCAGAAGTAGAACCGTCACATTTTGCAGGCCCCAGAATAATAACAATGCTCCCAACACCATTTTCCTGTTGACAAGCTCTCCTCTCTACCTTTTTTGGAAGGTCTTTCAGATAACGGCAGCATTCGGTACACCCTGAAGGCATTGTTTCCTTTCTTTATACTTTTGTCCTTCACTTCTTCTATGTCAGGCAGAGAGTTCATAGCACAACGGAAGTTTGCTTTCCACGTCTTTGGGTCAGGTTTATCTACTCCTGACTGGTATTTTCCTAAGCAAGAAAAGAAAGTTAGGCACACACGACGTGTAATTGAAAACCAAAGGCCAATTAACAACAGCGTAGGTTAACTTCAAGGTATCAGCCTTCGGTTCTCATGACAAGCATTCAAACAATAGCTGAGGTTGCAAGAGAGAGTGTTGTGATCTCATTCCCATGTACATTTCCATAACACACGATGAACAGTTTCTGCTCAAGAAGGACCCAGGGCGCTGCCTGTGTGACTCCACAACAACGTGGAAAAGCTTGCACAGCATTTACCTTTATTATGTCTGGCTCAAATCCATAGGAAGGCATAAAAAGCCTAAGGGCCCAAGTCTACAAAGTGCTGAGCGTGCTCTGCTCCTGACAGTTTTGAACCCAATCTTGTTAACATTTAAATCAATTAAGTTTTACTGTGTTCCTCAATGCAAATGAGTTATGGCACTGGAGAGTATCGCAGACCTTGAAAAAAGCACTCAGCCTCCCACAAATTTAGAAACTTAAATTCACTCTCTGTGTTAGTAAAAGCAAAGACAAGAAAGAAAGAAAATATAACTTTAAAAGGGAAAACAATGTGAAAATCTATCCTGCAGAAAGAGAGTTCCAATACCTGTGTGAATTGCCCAGTTTCTAAATAAGGGAGCATCTTTTTCAACATCCCACCCATGTCTTGCAGCATGCATCCAGGGAATCTGAAAAATCTTCTTCTCCTGGAAGGGAAAACAAACAGGAAATGCCAACACTGATTGACTTGAGGGATCTTCTGATGACTTTAAGTCACTTATTTAAAAACACAGTTCCAGCATCTGCAAGTGTTTTGCTTCCTTCTAACCCAGTGCCGCTGTCATTGAACTCAATAGGAAAATATCCACTGGCGTCACCAAAAGCAGAATACAGCCCTAAGTGCACGAAATACTTAGATGCCCCTTCACGGCCGATGAGCCTGGCCGCTTTCCAAGCTGACACATGGGTAAAACATGCAGCGCTACACATTTCTAAACATTCAAACAAAGGCTAGTTTTGGCAGCAATTAGAAAATTAGATATGAAACTAAACAACCACAGGAACACAGCAAATGCAAGGGATTTAGAATTTAGGCAGTAAAATACTAGCATGGCGAAGGAAAGGGATCTCTCAAATTTATACGCCAAGCGAACAGACATATGAATATATCAACTGCTAGACATCTCTCCAGTGGGGATAAAAAAATACAGGACACCCATGTGAAGGGGTGGCATTGAAGATAGTTGAACGTATTTTAGTTTAGAAACTTTAGGCCAAAGAGAAGTGCACGTAAAGCAATCCAAAGGAAGGCACTTTTTAAATTATTTTTTTAACACACATCATGTAGTTAAACCAGAGCATGCCTTATGTGATGGAGGTATAAAGCGATTCCCAAAGGGATCAGAAAAACTCATGGAAGATAGTACACTGGTGACTATTAAAGATGATTAAAAATAGGATGCAGCTCCAGCTCTGGGAGCCCAATGGCTTTCAGAGCTTGAACAGCATGTTTCCTACACCCCTTCCACAAGCACCTAGCACACAGGATGCTGGGCCAGATGGATGCTGGGTCAGATGTGCTTTTACGTCATCCAACACAGGAACGAATTCCTATGTGCTGACCTACAGGGCTGCTTCAGAACTCTTCATGTGCATTTCTGCAAAGCCATACAAAAGGACTTTGTTCCACAACACTTGATTTTTCTCCCACATTGGGGTAACACATCTTATCTGGCTTCACATGCAGACATCTTGCACTCTAAACACAGCCACTACAGGTTTAGATCCACTTCTCAGTCTGTGAAGAGAACTTCCAGGGCAAAATGCCACCTGAGCTACGCCAACTGAATTGCACCCTAAAAGAGCCTGTTTCTCTCCATTGACTACAAACAACTCTAGACAGGCAGCTCTCATTTATACGACTGCATTGTAGGGGTCTGTGGTCGGGTGAGATGAATCCTTTGCCTTTTCCCCTTCCTCCAACAACCACTTTTCTTCCTTGTCTGCCTGGTTAATATTTCACTAATATCAAGGTTAGGGTTATTTCCCTTCCTTTCCATGTGATCTCTTCTTTGAGCCTGCGTTTTGTATGGTCCTTCAACTCTTGTCTTGCAATCCTTTCTCTCATTTACATTCACTTGTCGAGAACTGCGTTCAGAATTTCTTGCTTGGCTTCACCTTTGGCGCCAATAAATCTGTCGTGGTTTGGGCTGGGCTGGCCACTAAACGAACGACAGATGCTCTCTTTTAATTTCTCTCTCCCTTCCCCAAAGAGAAGGAAGAGAGAATATGGGAGAGAGACTTATGGGTTGAAAAGAAACGAAAACTACTTAATGAAATATTAATAATAAAAAGAAAAGGTAATAATATCAGTACGAAAACAATGAAATATATACAGTATATATAAAACCAGTATTGCGCTCCCAAGGATGACAATAACATCTCCAACAGGCCCTGGGAAAATCCCAGACTGGACTCAGCAATGGACGGGAACTAAATTCAGGAATGCATGGATCAGGATCAAAGGCAGACGAACAGACAGAGCCCTCCTCAGACGCTAGCCATTGAAGAAAGATGGCTGATCCCTTTGATCCCTCAGCTTTTATACTGAGCATGATGCAGATGGGATGGAATACCCTGCTGGTCAGTTTTGGGTCACCTGTCCTGTCCACTCCTCCCCGCAGGTGCAACCCCTCTATGCTTTTCTGCTTCTGACCCTCCAATGGGGCACATAAAGTGAGCTGACCTTGGCTGTTAGAGCAACAAGTATAAGCTGGAGTCTCTCTGCATACCATTCCTTGGTATTAACTATAAACAACAGGCCTTGTCACTCTGGAAGCAGAAACTGTCTGAAAAATATGCCGTTAATTTCAGAGAGTGAAAAGTAAAATTACTGAAAAGAAAACTGGTTCTGTTCTGTCTCAAAGAACTTTAATTTGGTGAAAGCACAGATTTAATACATTCCTCATTCCCCTTCAAGCCCTCATACTCCAGTTCTTCTCCTTAATCTATTCCCATCACTTCTCTCACATGTCTTTTGCCTTCCCCCTCTACATAGTTAAATCATCCTACAGAGATGCTCTCCTCTTTCCCCAAGTAGAAGTGGTCTAAAGAAAGCCCTGATCCCACCATCCTGGGGTCCACAGCGCTACTGCATTCATCAGAGCAAGAATAACCTTCCTTGCCTTTACTCTCCCACAGACTACGACGACCATGGAAAAAAATTCATACTTTACAGAAAACAGCTTCTATCAACAAGAACTTTAACAACTGACCACATTAAAAAATCTTCTCATGCTTGGTGATGGGGAGAGGTTGGAACAATGCTACACAATGGTACGAAGGTTATACCATGGATTTCATATTCCATAGGATAATTCAAGAAGTTCTATAGGAACTAGCAGCCGAACAAGACTCCAGACAGAGCATCCTGTCATTGTCAACTGTACTCACTGCTCCAAAGGAGGGTGCAAGGACACTCTCAACAGCACTTGGATTCATTCATTACAGTTTTTCTGTTCATTACACAAAGTTCTTCCCAGTCACAGATGTCTTGAAACACAGCCTTACAGCAAATTATGACACAAATACCAAAATCATAGAATACACGTGTATTATAACTTCATAATATATGTATAATTTTACATACCTATACAGAAACTACCTATTTTCTCACCAACTATCAAATATCTAATCTTCTCTGAAATCCCACAAGACTGCTGATTGCAGCAATACCATGTGGTTGTGCGTTCTGCTCTAGTTTACCTTATGCTTTCTATTTAAATACTAATTTTTGATTTCACACATTATCAAACATTTACCTATCTCCTTCTTCAGTTGATGCTTCCTAGTAATGACCTTAAGAGGAAAAGGCTCATCAGTGCTTTCTCTTAGACTTGGAAAACCACGCGCTGCCTGGTACAGGACTCCATCACTGGACATTTTAGCCTCACCTAAAGTTGAAAGTACAACTCACAAAACTTTGGCAGCATAACAGGAATTGCTACCAAACTCTAGTGGGTACGTCAAAAGGAAAAAGGTGTCCTGTTCTTAGAAATAGGCAGGAGGAGGAAAATAGCATCGAACACTTGCAACCCTAGCACTGCAAAACGCTCCAAGCAGGTGAATGAGCATGAGATCCCATACTAGCTGGAAAGTCATACGACAAATTTTAAATAGCGGCATCCGTCTGGAGGGTAATATTCCAAGCATCCATCAAAGCAGCAGGTTACCTCTCGACTCCTGTTACAGCTACTCTGAGTGTTTCCACTCTAATTTCCTTTTTCAGATCCACGACGGAGACTGACCTCCGACTATCCCCCTCCTCACACCACCTCTGCCCTCTCTACTGAGCTATGTAATTTCCTTCACACCTCCCCATTTTGTTTCTCTGGGAGGGTGAAGAAATTCCCTTCCTCCCTCATGTCATTCAGCAGGATAACATTTTTCACCAGGAAGGTACACAAGTACTTATTTTTTAAGCCCTATAAAGAGGCGTCTGCTCTGGAGGGGAACACAAAGCAGGAGGTATAATGTGATCAACTGACAGTAGGGGAAGGAATTAGATAAGTCAGCTGTACCTGATTTGTCATTTTTAACAGAGAGAGGTTTAATTCCCTTCTCAGTCTGGAAAAATTCCCTAAGAAACAGCCAATGACAAAGCCAGAACGGTATTTGTTTCCCTAGTATTTAAATCTTATTTCCTTAAAAGCTGTCCACACAGACGAGTACGATTCTCTTGCTAATCTGACCCACCTTCTCTTCTACACCGTGAACTGCCCCTTGCCAAACTCTGATTAAAATATACAAATCCCAAAATCCTACAGCCTCCAGAGTCAGTTCTGTGGGTACAGAACGGGCTGCGATACATGTGACACTGTATCATTGATTCCATGCACAGCTTTGTTTATGGTCAGGATTTACAGTAAAAATAGAAATATTTTTGGTTTAATGATTCATTGTTGGAATGAATGTTTAAACATTTTTAAACAGAAATGCTCAGAAGTGCAATTAGCTTGTTGAGCACAATAAAGGCAACCCAGAATGATGCCAAATCAGAGGGCAGAACTGGGGAATCAGAGTTTAACAAACCTCAAGGCAGGCCACTTAGGTGGCCTCCTTGTATCCTCCAGGGATCCTCCTCCTGGTAGGAGCCAGGGCTTTGTTGTAGAAAGAAAATATCCTTTTCAAAACACTTTATTTGTGAGAGAAGCCTTGGTCACTATAGAATATGCTAACTAAGGACAAAATCTCCTGCCGACTCCTGCACGCAAACAGTTTACGCCAGAAGCACAAGGCAAAAACCGCTGTAACACCACGATCAGAGGGCTGCAAACATTAACCAACATGACATGCCTCGCAAACCGCCTTTATGAGCTGGTGAGCTGAACTTGGAAGAATGAAACCCTTAGCACAGTGGCAGCGTTTTCACACTGCAGAGCAAAAGAGGCAAGTATGTTCCTGGGACATACCGAAGAAGGTTACGTGAACAAAATCTAGAGATGACATTATATTTAAAAGTAATATGCTCCAATCTGAAATACTGTGCCCTACTAAGTGCAGAGGAATTATTCCAGGATTGGGCAGGAATGCCCCGCGAAGAATGGCAGAGATGGACTGTCAGCAGGAGAGTCTTGACACTGAAGTAGAGATACTCAAGGAGAAAAATCCGTAGGGACCTGAACGTGGGATTCAAATTACAAAGACAACAGTAAAAAATGGTCTCTTCCTCCTCTTCAGCTGTGACCCTATTATGCAAGAACAAGGACCTACTCAAATTCACAGGGCAGCTAACCAGGGAATGGATAAAGCAATATTTATTTACCCAGCCACAGCATGTGAGAGTCACTGATGCAGGAAGTTCCCGAGAAACAAAATTCGTAGCTATAATTTGAAGGGCTCCTGATAGTTTTACAGTCACGAGCATTTCTAGCTTTGAAAGCTGAAATAAAAAGTAGTAATCTTAATTGCCATTCTTCAGCTCTAAAAATGAACACCTGAGCACCACAACTACTGCTATAGGGAGGAAACCAGACTAACTGCATTAGTGTCTTAACCAGCTGGGCAGCTCCTATGTCTCCACACCTGATTTTGTGCATTTCCACACACTTTGATAATGAAGTAGCCTCTGTAGCCAAAACTGCTTCATGCTTTTCAGTGTGGTGAATTACTCTCCTGCATACCACAGAATGCATGCCATATTTCCGGGGTTTATTACTGTTCAAAGTCTCAAATACACTCCTTGGTTTTATTGAACCAATTTAAAAAAAAAAAAAAGAAAGTCAAATTGGGCACTGACATTTTGGAGCCCATGCTCGTGCTCTCAAAGTGTCTAGAGCTCTTAGTAAGAGCTCAGGACCAGGAATCTTAGGTTTGGGTCTCACAGGGAAAAGTTACCCTGTTTTCTCCCAGGTTGAGAAGTATCAGAGAAGTCACATAAGTCTGAAACGAGATCATGGCTTCATCCCACAGTCTAACACCGAATATAGCCGTCCACCTCAGGAGAGCATTTTGTTCACATCCCTCTGACACTGCTTGGTGAGCAATCTGTTCCCAGCTTAAAAAAAACAACCTAGCGGAGTCTAAAGAAACGCTCGCTCCAACAACAAAGGGCTGGAAAATGCTTTCAAAGGAGCCACAAATCCACCAGGCCAAAGCAGGGCGCCTCAGATCTGGCAGGCGAGGCCGGAGGAACAGGTTCAGCAGGAAGCATTCAGCTTTGCCCTTCCTCCCCATGTCACCCCTTTGAAAACCAGGAATGAGCTGATTTACCTATCTAAACCTCAGGCACTGCTATAAAGTCCCTCTTCAGCACACATATACACCGAGCATGCATCCATCCTTACCTTATTTAGCCATTTCAGCCCCGGTATCGTGTTAGAGTTGATTTGCTCTTCCAGCCAGGGGCGCATCCGCATCCTTTCAACAGGCATTGTCACCCACCGGGACGGAGCTGCAGGGAACAAGGGACACGGTTACTTGTTTTCCAGACAGAACTCCCAGGCAGCTTCCCCATCTCTGCACAGAACAGACTTATTAAGGCTTTGCAGGCATCGAACAATTATAAATGTAATCGTGACTTTGGATCTATGCAGGAGCCTCCCCTAAGAGCAAGTGAGATGATAAACCCTTCTCCATGTCAGAGAACACTCTTCTGGTACACCCGGATTAGGAAAATCTTCACCTGAAGAAAACACATCATATTGGCAAAAGCTTGTCTGCTGATAGGGGTGGGATACCAGAGGCCGCAAAGAAAAACAATTTGGCTCCTGAAGAGACCTCTTTTTGGCCCACATACCTACATTTGCACAAGACCTTTTGTTGCCAATAAAAAAGATGTAACCAAAACAATTCACGTGCAGGAGGCATCACTGTAGTAGCTAAAATGATGTACCTGCTAATGAGAGTGCTTTCGAACGGCTGTGTCTGTCCCATAAACTTCACTAAAATTACGAAATCACAGCAATCATCAGACCACTTTGGTTCTGGCCGAGTAGTTTGACCCCCTCCCGCCAGCTTTCTCTGATCAACCCAGTCTCTGATTTTTTAGCTGCTATTTTACATTTCCATGCTGCTTAGCTAGGAAGTAAGTGCTTTACAGCCCCCTCAGCAGCACCACACCACCCTGTATGATTCAGTTTAGACTCAAACTCTCTCTCGCTCACACACACGCATGTGACCCCGATGCCACTTCCCTGTTTAGAGCTGTAAATTATTGACATAAGAGTCCAAAGTCTTGAACTCGAGGCAGAAAATTTTAAAAACATTAACCTATCTCAGGCACCGCTCTGAAAGCGCCAACAGGCACTAGATGCAGATTAAAGCATCGCATTAAACTCCTCTTAAGCAGCCTGCAACCTATCATTTCCATGTTCAAGTACTTGCGTTTAGGCTGCTGCTTCTCCTCTCCCTCTCTGCACCAGGCTCAGCTCCTTCCTCTCTCCTTTGTTCTTCACATCTGTGTTCTCTGCATCATTCTTAACTTCTCTGCTCCGCTATTCTTGTCACCTTTGATCTTAAAAAAAAATAAAAAAGAGAAAGAAAAAAAAATGAGTAGGCCACGTATTTGAAAGCACGCAGCAATGACACAAATGTAAACGGGTTTGTTCTTGCTTCCTATGGGAGTACAGGCATCAGACAGACTAACAATTAGGCAGTACCAAGCCCACACCCAGCACAAGAGGAAGAAAAACGTTCAAAGTTTCCTCTCATTGCTCTGAGGACATGTATTTCCTGAAACTAATAAGGAATTAAAACCTGAGTGCAACAATAAGGCTCTTTGATGTGTTCAGAGAATTTACCAGCAGCCGTGCTCACACTAATCTCCAGGCAAACATATTGGTATTTTATTTACTACTGTGTGGAGCTGGTGACTAGTGCTTCAGCCACAGCCTTTTCCAGTGAATATGAATTTCTAAAACAGCTCATAAAATGGTTGCAACTGCTCAGCTCCCTTTCAGGTTCACATCGGACACGAAAAAACAGCCAACCCCAGAACCAGACAGCGTCTGAGCCCTTGTGCAAATCCCCTCTCTGTGCAAAAGGGAAGCTGTTTTCCGGGTGAGGGCGACGTGGCTGCAGCCCCCTCTGCTTGGCACCAAGGATTCCCATTCAGGTTGCAGAGGGTGTACGGGAGATCTGTACCATCTTCCCCTACTACACGTTGGGTCAAAGCTGAAAAATGCAAATGGCAACATACTAAAAACGTGAGCAAATTTCGATTCGTCTGTCAAGGAAGAAACAAGCAGATGCAACAATCATCTTAGATGCATTTCTTTCTAAGATATCTTTAAGTATGCATGCACTTTGAGACAATTCCTGGAAACACTGTGCATCACCTTTGGCATTCAATATATGAGTGCTCCCATTTAGCAGCGGGACTCTTGTCTCACTCTTGAGACAAATCTCAAGCCCATCTGAGTGAACAAATCAGACAGAAGGCAGAAAAGTCATCCTGAAGGCAGCAGCAACGAATCCCACTTGGGACAGGCAACGCAGGAGAAACAGCTGCTGCCTTTGTGCAAAAGCAAAGCATTTCAGGAGATGAGAAAGCTGCCAACATTGCTACTATAAGGAAGCCGGTCTTCCCAAAACAGCACTGTCGAGCCAGTCGTCTCTTCTCTCCCACGTCCCTGGGGGCTTCCCCAGCTGCTCGCCTGCAGATGCTGTGGTGCTCATCTCCTTTTCGGCACCCTGGGACTCCTCTGGGATTAGCACCCGCAGCTGTCAGCACACACCTTCACATCCATCACCCGCACCAAGGCCAATTAGTCCCGAGGTAATCAGAAAAGAGGTTTGGCTTGCGAGAAGGGAGGAGTGGCTCCCAAGATCTGTTTATCCGAAAGTAAAACCAAACCCAGCTAAAAATAACCTGCCATGATGTTCAGCTGGAGGGACGGTGGGCACCTTCTGGGGGAACGTCTTTCACAGGGGGTAACCACAGCATGCTCCTGCTCATCAAAACATACCCCGTGCTCCTCTAANGACATCTTCACAAGACACCCACAGACCCATCTGCCTCAGGTCAGCACTGACCACAACGGTGCTAAAATGCATCGGGTTTTTTGGCAGTTGCACTTCAACAACATCCTTGTGATGAAAATACGAAGTCAACTACCGAGTAATTGCCTGTGGGAAATGAAGGTGCCACATCTCCCCTCCTGAGCTGCCAAACACATGATTTATTTATACAGAAAGAAACATCAGCTTCTGCACTGCCTTAAAAACAGCCTCTGTAGGTCCCTAAGCAGGGTTAACGGGTGCGCTTGGGAGTCTGATTTTGATGCCTCCAGGTGGGAGAAACTGAAGTCCATCCATCAGTGAGTACTGGGACAATCACCATCTACCATTATGAGTCATTTAAGTTTGTAAAGACCTCTGGAATTCTCCAAAATAGGTAGCAAAGGCACCTAAAATTTCAGGGGCCATCATCTAACATCCAGCCAGCTTCACCCTCCATCAGAATATATTAATTCTAAAGCAAACCTACGAAGCCAGAAAGTAAGGTGAGCCATACAAAACAGCAGGCATGCCAGGTTCCTTCGCTCCAGCCTCTCCCCAGTGTACCCAGCGGAAAGGAAGAAGTAGAAACAGTCGATCCTTGTAAGCAGAACGAAACATCAACATTTATAATCTGAAGCAGGCTGTAAAACCAGGAGCACCCATGCACTTATCTTCCATTCCTGGTCAACGTTAACATTGCACTTCCCCTGCACATTTACATGTAGAAGAAGCTACGTGCAGGTGTCTCGGGACAAGCGGACTCCTACCAGTATTTTCAGAGCTGCCAAGGCACCCAGTTCCTACCACCGCGAGCTCCAGAGCTGTGGGCACCCATACACTGCCCTGAGCAAACTTCTCCAGAAGCCTGGTTACCTTTGCCAGACTGAACCTTCGCACCCGGGTTAACTGGGAGAAGAATGGCTTAATGTCTGCCTTGGGTCACTTGGCACCTCTCGGAGAGAACGTGGCCAGAGATGGCCGGGCTGGCAGGGCAGAGGAGCGGAGCCGGCTAGGGCTGCAGGGGGAAGGAGCAGCTTCAGCTCCACCAGCAGCAAGGGAGCACCTCTCGCTCCATCACCCCCCCACCCTTCGGTCCCATCCCCATTTTGTCAGACACTAACACTACTCTGCACAAGCAGCTTTGTGAACAGACCAGGGAACTCAGCAGGCTTACAAGCAACACCTCTTTCCATAAGGCTTTTTTTGTCTCTTTGAACCCAGATCGTGGCTCTCATCCTGCTCAAAGATGTGTAGGACCGTGCAACCAAGAGGGGAGGGCCCTCTGGCATGGGAGCAGGAACGAACCGCTGGGGAGGACAGGGAGGAACCCCTTAATCCAAAACCGCTAATGAAGCCCCTCTGCTTTTAAACTACAGCTTCAAACTTGGACTCCACTGAACCCCAGCATCTCTTTGGGGAGAGCACAGGAAAATGCTTAACGCTCCCAGAGACCCATGCTGCAGTCAAACTTTCTGGCATTACATCGAAAATAATTGTTTGTTTTTTCTTCTGATTTAGCACTGTCCCATGGTGGGGGAAGGGAAGAATAACCGCCAAGAAACACAGTCAACTGCTAATGCAGATGGGACCCAAGGAATCAGTTTTCTACCCTACAAGAAAAGGGGAGATCATTTAGACATGGAATGATCTCCTGCTGGGAACTCATTTTATGAATGCTTGCCATTCTTAAAAAAACATCCAACCTTCAAGAGCCACAATTTTGAACCACGCCTCCTACAAATGTGTTAAGGCTGGTAGCTCCATGAATATCATTTCCCTTTTTTTGCTCCATTTTTATCACCCGCCTCCTTTTTACAGGGGGCCATAGTCAGGGGCGGTTGCCTTTTCGGTGGTGGGAGCTTAAATGTATCGACGGACATTAAGACATCAATAAAACTATTCCCAAATAGGAGCCAAGCATGTGAGACATTAGCCCCAATTCAACGGCATTTGCCTGGAAGGGGAGGCCACCAGCAGCCTGCGAGGAGCCAAGCCCCACACAAGAATCATGGCCCACAGATGCGCTGACACCACAGTTTATGGAGGGATTATTTTGACCTTTTTTGAAGGTTTATTTACTGTACTATTCGTGCTAGTCCTGCAGTCAGTTCAGCCCTTATTTTTGCAACTAGATACCACAAAAACATAGTGGTGGCTACCCCCCAACAAGCTGTCCTAATCCTGCAGACATGACTCGGAGGAAGAGTGCTGCGGAGGGCGGGCAGCACAGGATCTGCTGAAGCCTGGCCAGCATAACCCAGTGAGGAACAGGGAGACTGGGAGGAGGCCAGTCAACACCACTGCTCCTGCTACCACACGGTGCACTTCAAAATGAGCTTTCTACATGGGAATCACATCACCAGCCTGGCATGAAGCACGCGAGCCAACTTCCTAGGATAGACAGAGCTGAAAGAAGAGTCACAACACCGTAAGAGAGAGAAACACGGGTACGACAATGTTTTTAGGAGCAGTCACACAAAGGGCATTGAGCAGGTAGATGTCTAGAGCATCCTCGAGATGCAATAAATCATACCGAATTTCAGCTCCATACTACTTCACAAGATGTAATTTTCTAAGATCCTTTATGCAACACTCTTCAGAAGGAAGCTCACAGCACTCATTTAAAAGAGCTATTAGAAAAATACTAGTTATTTTCAAGATCTGTTAATCTTTAAAGAGATGTGATGGCTGCGATCTATATACACACATATAAATATTTTCACTCCGTAATGTTCAATAAACAGCTTGTCGTCCTCCCTAGTCTCTCCTAAAACATTCTAGTAAGTCTGACTTCTGTTTTTTCCCTGACGGAGAAAACACTCGTGCCATAGAGAAAGTGTAACCTTTGAGAATGAAGAGCTCTTCACTAGAATTATGGCAGCTGTAGACAGAAAGTGAAAGCAACGGCATGGCAGGCATTAAATCTGAGCAGTACGAGATGTCCTCTTCCCTTCAGTTTCGTTCCCTCTGACAGCGTCTGGGTAACCGAAAAGGCACAAAGGTTATTCCCAAAAACACAAGCTACTCTATGCCTACAGATATTCTTTTTAAAATGCATTTCTGAGGAAGTAAAAAAAAAAAAAAAAAAAATCTGAAAAAGCAATTATTCTTTCACCATCACAAAGTACCCGGTTAAAAGATTTGCCAGTATATGAAAATGTTATTAATGGCTGTGAGAAGGCAAGGTGGGATAAGATACTTTGAAGTGCATTTGTGAAGTATGTCACAGCCTTTCTCCAGAGCTGTGAAAAAACATCTGTTCCCCAGAGGACTTGTGCAGAATATTGCACGGGATGTGTTTCTCTTTTCTCTGCAAATCCAGAACTGACAATATTTTTTTAAAAAAAAAAGTTATCTGGTACTGCTGCTTTGCTGGTAAACTTTTAAACTATTCCCTTTGTTTGTTAACGCTGATGCAGTTCAGAAAAACATCAATCATCCTGTGTGACCAAACAGATATGCTGAAATGAGACCATACGCTAATTTTAGGATTCAGAGAACTGGGTTCTGTATTTGTCCCTGTGCCAAGACTGTTTCAGGATACATGGAAACATGATCTTATTTTAAGGAACAGTACTTGGAGCAAAATTCTGTCCCTTGGTCACAGCTCAGACTCTGCCTTCATATAGGATTTTACATACAAAACCACCTTTTTCAACTATTCCACTGTGAATGCCCCTTTCGAAGGTAAATGCGTGTTTAACCATACGTACTCTGAGCAAAGCCCTGCTTGGAAGTCAAGCTCGCCAGAGGGACAGAGACTTTTCCTGGGTAAGAAAACCAGCTAGGCTCACCTGCCCAGAAATACTTCAGAAATACTTCGGAAATGTGACATTGATGCTGAAACACAGACAACTGAACAGCACTTCACTCAGCTGCTCCAATTTCGCACACTTGAAATCCCCCTGCCCGGTGCATTTCCCATCTGCCAGGAGGAGGAGAATCTCACCACTGACGCTGCAGAAGCAGAATTAACATGCCTTCTTTACGATAATCCCAAATTATGCAAATATCCCTATCTTTTTTGGAACCAACAGCAAAACACGTAATTAAAATAGGATTAGTAAACGAGGAAAAGTGGGCATTGCCATTCTCAGAGGTGCAAGTGTTAAGGGTTCAAAATAAAATCCTGAAGCTCTTGGTGTTGAAAACATACGAAGCAAGCACACACACATAAAACCCTGTAAGAGACTTTCATGGATAGTTAGACAGCAAAACCTACCCTCTCCGGTCTTTTAATTGCACGTAACGGTGCCTCTTTTTGTCCCTAAAATTACTCTGCCAGCAATGCCGCCTTGAACAGGGAGGGATGGGGGAAACATCACGACTCTGCCGGCAGATTTACTTATCATTAAGCACCTCTTGCCTTGTGCTCTCTTAAAGCACACCCCATGGCCAACCGCTCCACAGACCCAGCTCCTGTGTTGCCTGTAACTCTTGATCCACACAGTATTTTTCCTGCTCTTTCCTAACACTTTGGTGGCAGCAGCAAAGACTCTGTGAGCACGCTATATCCTTCCTGTCCATCACCAAGAAAAATAATTCACTGTGGGCAGGAAAGGTGGTATCTTATTTGCTCAGGTGCCTGCAGGAAGGAGGAAACTCCATCAAGAGAGGCCAGAAAGTCAAGAATTGGAGAGTAGGGAGGGTGGGAGGGCACGAGTCCTGGGCAGACTGGTGTAAGGCAGGGCCTGGCCATTAGGAAGAACCTGTACAGGTAACCAACGAGCAATACTTCACCTGCTTGCCTGGGTTCCCAAACCAAACGTGGCAGGGCTACAACAGGACCATGGCTGGTAAGGGGAGAACTCTGTGGGGTGGTGAAACACCTGGGAGCCCAGGCTGCTGTGTGATGGATTCAAGCTAGGAACAGCTACCCAACTTCCCAAGCCCCTGCTTGGTAGGCGCCAAGTCGTGCCCACGTCAGGAGGTGCAAGGTAGACGGAAGAGGAGGGAAACATTCAGCATGCCCTCCTCTCGTGCTGCTCTACCCAAGAAAGACACAACGGTAGAAGAAAAGCCTTTGTGTCCTCAAGGGACAGAGGGCAAAAACCACCTTAATCAAACCAACATTCCCTGCAAAAAAAAATAAAAAACCCAAACAAAACAAAGGCAGCAAATATCTCAAACACGTATTGAAATCAGCATTACAGACTGCATGATAAACAAGCCCAGGAAAATGTACAATGGGAACTCATACTGTATATAGAGTGTGTTTCATCAGCTCTATAGCATTTCTGTTCCACCCAAAGGGTGTTAATGTGCCCTGGCTGGGATTCAGACATTACACATCAAAACAGACTCTTTCCTTTGGTTTCCATGCAAAGCTTTTTCTCCCTCAGCAGCAAAGACGCGAGCTGCTATTTTGCAGCAATCTCAGGCATCATTAAAGGTAGCCCTTGGCTTTGCAGACTAGAAGTGTGCTGAAGAAAAGCCATCTTATTTTAACACAACAGAACCAGAAGGCTGTTTTTTTTGCTTCTGGACTTAGCTGCAATGAAGCAACGCTTCAACCTCTCAATACCTACAATAAAATTTCCCTTGCACTGGCTCCTGTGTTGAACATTATCATGACACTTGAACAACATGATGTCTGCGGCTGAGTCCATTCACTTCTCTCGCATCGCAGTGACTTACATCAGCTGGGAACTTTGGCCCAGGCTTCTAACAAATAGATTGTTAAAGATCATCTCCGCAGCACCCCTACCACAACAATCATTTGCACAGATATGAACGCCTGCAAGTCCGGTGACAATACAGAATGACTGCTTTACTTTCAGCTTTAAAGGAATACTTTGTTTCCTGGGTGTTTCTTTCATTGGCTTCCCAGGTCCCACCTGGAGTAAAGATGGAGATGCCAGATTCTGGTGGCGTCAGGATGACAATGCAAGTGATGATCAACACCATGTGATTACAGAAAACTCTTTCCCTGCCACCTCCTCCAGGAGTCTCAAATGCAGCCATAAATTTTACCTGATTTATTTCCTCCTTAAGCTTTGTTTAAAGTCTGATGATTGCTCAAGACTTGTCTTCAAGATCTGGGATGTCTAACTATTTTTCCCCCAAAAGCTGCCCAGAAGAGAGATGGTGGTGACTTTTCAGTAGTAGAGCTGTACTTCACTCAGACAAGTTTGGGAAGGGCTTGTTTACAAGAGAATTGCTGGCATGGTTGTTAGGGAATAATTAATTCCTCGGGTTGGGAAGCAGTTATCCCCCAGTAAATCAATTTTATTCCAGAATTGAGTGCTTACACACGACTCCAATCCTGAATACCCACGTATAATAGCTGCTGCTGCTTAGCTGTGTCTGTCGGTATCCACGGAAGCCAACCCCTGTGTGTTCTTGAAAGCTGTCAAAAACTCAGCATTTGACACCTGATTCATAAAGAATTTTCCAGCCTGGTGGAAACTAGAAGGCTATTAAGGCTCAAACAACTATCAAGAATCACTTCTTTCATCATAGTGATGCAACGCCACAGCATTTTTTGAAGTGCCTCCATGGCTCTGTTAGACCAAGACATTCTTACGTGCTCTGTGACCAGGTTTACAGGAGAGATCCCTAAAACTTTTAACAAGCGCAACATGTTTCCTACATGTGTCCCTCTGAAAGCAGTGGAAAATCACAGATGCAAGTACCCGCAAGATCAGGATCTGAAATTGTAAAAATACTTTTTCAAGCCGGGGCAGACCTCATCTCTGTGTCCTGTCTAGCATTCTTCTGCCTAGTGCTTTATAGGGTGCTATACATGAGAGAAACAGCCATCGCAGAACAAAAGTCCTTAATCTCAGTGTTCCCACACTGGTGGCTTGCGAGGCTCAGGCAGGATTGCAGAGAAGACAATGACATTTTAGAGGCACTCAAGAGAGGCAGAAAAATTATTCCAGATAGCTACCACTGAGAAATGTGTTCAAGGAAGGGCTTTCACATTCACCGGCCATGACCTGCACCTGATGTAATCCACCTTGCTCGGATTGGGCTTGTTTCTCACAGCTACCTTTGTTTGTATAACATACTGTTCTGCAACACACAGCAAAAACTATTTGCACACTACACTGAAGTGCGATTTAATATTTGCTTAAAGCTGTCATTTTATTGTCTGGGCAAGGGCAGTTTCTGCCACTGAAGTTAATAGCTAACCCACACCTACACTTTTGCTGCCCAAACTCCTAATCGCTCACGCAGCACCCAAAACCGAGAGCAAAAGACACAAACTACCTCTGCTTAACCTCACAGCGAGCGCCAAAACCAGCCCTTTCAAGAAAGCAGCTTCTCCTTTACTTGCAAGAGAATGTATTAAAGAAAAGTACGCACTATTTCAGATTTGTAAAAAACACTCTGACGCTTACTGAGACATTTGCTTTACAGACAGACCACAGCAAGGCAGAGACTTGGGGGCTGGGATCCTCTGAATCATCCACACTGCGAGCTGGAAACATGTCTGTCACATGCACTTATTTACGGTTACAAAAATAGCACCATGAAAGAAGCAGATGTGTTGAGCACAAAAAATAAATTGAATTAGTTATTACAGAGATACTGCTTGACACTGGAGAATTTAACAGAGAAATGTCTGTCTTTTGTACATACACTTTAAAGGCTTGCGCTTAAAGAGTGCTAAGTATTAAATGCTTAATACTGACGCTTGTTGGAACGGTATGATGTAATTCTCCAATTTATCAAAATGCTACTCTTTCCACTGCCACAGGACACACAGGAACTTCTTAACTCATTTTCATGTTGAGATATGAATAGTTAATAGGATCGGTTACCAAATGTGCTCCTAATTTAAAGTTTTCTTGTTCACCACAGACCAACAGCAATGAGCCAGCCTCAATTTCTGATCTGCAGCAGCTATTTCTATCTTGCAAGTTTCCTAAAATACTACTGAGCTAGAGTGAGACTACCAAACTCATCTTCATTTCTCATCTAAGACGGAAAAATATTATTAAACAAAGCTAGTCTTCATCACCTTCCCTCATCAATCTCAAATCTCCAGAACAGTTTCAGCATCCAAAGAATTTAGTTCTGATGTGCTCGAATGCAATGTTTGCAAACGTGTGAGAAGTAGACCTCTGGCACTGAAGTCTTTCATCTCACCCCAGCACAGCTTCAGCAGAGCAGCGATTGCCCAAGCTTCTCCTCAACACCTAACCAACGTTTTGGTCGATATAACCCAGGAGCACGCATCTGTACGTATGAGAAGGACATTAATTCGAGATTCCACAGCCACCCAATGTTTGGACATCTTTTCACCAATTCACCAGCTAGTTCTCAAGGTCAAAAAGGACCTTCTAGCTGCTGACTGATCTGTGGAAATGGAGCGAAACCATTCGCCGTCATTTCATGTCATCAGCAAAGCCGACATCAGATAACATCTTTTGGTTACTGCTGATCTGACCCAGATCTAAGTGGATGACCCCAAAGGTGGGGAGAGCAAAAAAAAAAGCCCACCACATTTTATACTGGATCCTATTAGCAATTCACATCTCAACATGGATAAATTTCAAGCGCGCCCACCAGCTGAATGACTCGCTTTCATCATGCTGAATGTCATCACCTCCACTGGCCTTTCTGTGCGAGTTTGCCACAGCACTTCAAAACGCTACTTCCGTGACTGACGAAGACATCACTTCCCGAATTGCGGAGCCGTCACCCAGACCACCGGCTCGGAAAAGCGGTACCGGGACAAACCAGGGAGAGCAACTCCTACTCCCTACCGTGTAGTCTGCTAAAGGAGTACTGGAGTACTGTTATGCAGAAGTCAAATTCACCAGCAGCTTAAATAAATAATAAAACTGAAATAATTTCTCAAGTTCAGCTCTCGTGTTTCTTTGCTCTGTGTTTATTCTTTCATTTTTGCCAACTGGGAAATGAAAACCGATGGAGTCAGTTTCACTTTTGTTTATATTTGGTTTCAATTTTATCCTCAAGTTTTGCTTTCATCTTTTTCACGTAACACTGTTGGGATTTCAGATCCTGCTGGAATGCTTTAAGTAATTTAAAAACATTAGTCTCCTATCCCGCCTTTTTTCCCTACTGTGGAATTATTTTTATCTTAGATAAACTTTATCAAATGCTGTCACAATTTTGGAATGCATTTGGGGGTAGAGGGTGTTTGACTTTGTTTTTACAAATTTATGCGCCACATCCAATTCAATTCAGTAGTTTAGTATTTTCCACTGGATTCATCTCTCAGTTGGACAGTAAACACATTTACACGATTCAATGAAACACCTTAAAAGAGCAGCCAGTGCACCAAATGCACAAAAGCCCCCATCATGCACCAAACGCATGTTACATACAGGCATGAAATACACATAAAGACCTAAACTTACTGCTAGTCGAACTTATTAAAGAATTAGGGCATTATCATGCTTAGATCAAGCTGTAAGAGGTTCGCCTGTAATGCTGCCAAGCGATGTCCAACACCAGTAGGAATATTACAGGACAGACTTTGTCTTCTGTGCACTCGCCAAGCTCAAGTCACATATACCCCCCCGTACACATCAAAAAGCAGAACTTAACCATACATTCAGACTTTCCCAAAACCATAAGCAATACTTCCTTCTTTTGTGCTATATTGACGTTAAGCATGTAAATCTTTAAATTAAAAAGTACTTAAAATAATTTTACAGCAAAAGGGAAACGGTTACACAACATGCACTGTTACATGCAGTTCAAACTAAAGGACAAGTATAAATACTTTTGCTTTTGCCGCAGCTTAACTCCATTCCTAACAACAGATATGCTGGGGGCTACAAACCAAACCTGTGCAGGTTACCTGAAAAACTCTCAAACCGCAATCTGCTCTACTCAAGAATACGGAAATTACTACTTCCAAGCTCATCTTGAAAGCTAACAACCTATACAGCAACAACTGAACGTTAAAATCAGTTAAAGTTAGAATTTAGTTCTGTACCTTGGGTGAAACAACATGCCACATGCAGGCAGATTTGCTCCTGGATGCCTGTGTCCAAGCTGCAACATGACACAAGCTCCTTGTGCTAAAGACTGCGGTAGGTTTCTGCAATCTGCCCCCAAGCAAAGGGGTCAGAAGATTTCCAATATACACAAAGCCGGGCTTGCAGCATATTACACATTAAGAAACCAAACATTACTTTACTGCTTACAACTTCTTTCTTTTCTCCCTAGCTCATTCAAAAAAACAGTAATTTTTTCATCAGCTTCCAAGAAATTGAAAACATATCCGGCACTAACTGGAAGAGCAAGTTTTAAAACTGTTTTACATTCTATCAATAAGAAATGTGTGCTGTACAATGTATTTATTATGCTATATACAAAACATCGAATTATATATTTTTATATATATGTAGATATGCATGTGTGCATATATATATGCGGACATTAAACTCTTAACTGTTAACACGCACTCCCTTTCCCTAACCGTTAATAACTGTTAATTGCTGATTCCAAGTTTTCTGACCGTCTATCTTAATCTATTTTAATCTTAACACAAGAGTTCACACATAGTCAGTTCAAGGAAGAACCTTCCTACGGTTCCAACAAAACTTCTGAAAAAAAAAAAAACCAAGGGGAAAATATTTAATTACACTGAGGGATTTTTTTCTGTAATGTTATTCATACATGAGGAATATGCAACTTAATAAATCTGTTCCTCTCGTTCTCTGTACCCAGAATCTTTTGGGCTTATTTGTTTTGCTTTTGCACTTGTGATCTCAAAGGACAAACCAGAAAATGTTTTACACTAATTACAGTTTATAGCATCATAAGCTATAATAAAACTTCTGTAAACACTACCTTATGGTTTATGCCCTCAATATCACAATTATTGTAGGCCTTTGAAGGGTTTCAAAAGGGCAATCTTTACAAACGAGCCATGGAGATAAGTAAAAGCAACACGTGATTAGTTTTACTTCTTTACCTACAAATGGACCGTGAGTTTCAATGCAAGATCCACAAAATATAAACTGAGGTTCTAAGCCTGCAAACATCAGAGGAATTTTGCGGGGGTACCACTCCTATGCAATGTTAAATGCATCCAGGATGCACTTAACTGGACCGTAACTTGTGTCAGGTTAACAGGTCCAGGGGTAACAAGCACAGATTAAACAAGATCATCATAGAAACATTTTTTTGCTGGAAGTTTTGTAAGATCTTATGCCACAAGATTCACATAACAAAGGACAACACACGGTCTTGCTTCACTATGTTATCTGCAAGTGGACCGTAGCTTATGCTTCTCCATGGAGAAGGTTTCTGTTTGCAGTTTCTAGCAATAATTCTTGACCAGCATCACCAGTAATTTGTGGGCAGTCAGTGCCCAAAATTTGATACTGAACTGTTCTGACTGCTAAGCTGCACAGCAAGTTTCTCTCCCACAGACCGCCTAATCACTCGTGAACCCACGTAAACTCCTGACACACACGCAGTGGCCATGAACACCACCATTTCTGCTTTGCAGGACAAACACCTCCTTTTGTTTTGAAACTGCCTCCCATTTGCTTTATTTGGGTCACAATTATCTTATCTATACTATTACCTATTCACTTTCTTCATGACACTGACGACTTTAAAGAACATCCCCACATCCTCTTCAGTCACTTCTTTTCCAAGCTGCTTACTCTTTCACAAAAGCTCTTTCATACCCTTTATCGTCTTTGATGCCCTTCTCTGTAGCTCATCAACTTTCACTACATCCTCTTTGAGACAGGGGGAACAAAAATTGTAAACACTATTCAGGAGAGCGGGGCAACATGAAATTATAGTGGCATGATGGTGTTTTCTATTTCTTTTTTTACTCCTTCCTAATAATTCCTAACCTGCCCTCTCCTTTCTTAGCCACTTCTGGGCACAGAGCTCATTTTTCACTGCATTATGTGTTGTATGATTTTTTCCTGAGTAAAAAGTTTGTTCAAACTTCATGCTTGTGTACAGAAAATGAAGATTGCATTCCCTTCCCTGTGCGTTACACTCACATTGGTCTGTACCGAATTTCACTTGCAAACTTCTGGACTTTCAACATAAGATTCTTCTGCAGTCTTTGCGGTTCAGCCTTTGGGATCTTCATGCTCTGAATGAGTTAATACAACCAGCAAACTTGTCACATCACCACCTATCCCTTCCTCCATCACTTGGATGGCACCTTCTGATGGATGGCACGGACTCTGGGCAGACTCGGGGCCGGGGGGAACAACTGGCAACCTCCTTTCGTTGAGCAAACTGATCATGACCACATGCCCCCAAGCAATCTGATCCTGCTTTGAAACTGATCCTGCTTTAAGAAGGGCTCTATCAACCAGACCTTAACAATAGCTCAGCGATGGCCTTTAGAGAACACCAGGAGACTGGTGACGCACAACTCCTCCTTTACAAAAGTCAGGCCTAATCTTTGTCGGTGTATCGCATTTATACCCGTGTTCATTAATCCCATTCACTAATCCCTGGCAAACAAACAAGCAAACAAAAAATTACCACCCCGGAGTTCTCAGCCTCCCCAGAAACCTTGAAAAACTGACAGCTCATTTGTCACCTTCCATTCCTGGAGCACCAAGGCAGAGCTGCCCAACAAGTGACACACAACAGGCAATGCATCAGCAATTTCATGCTTTAAGTTCCTTCAGAACTCTTCAACAAGTATCACCTCCTGCCATCTACTTCATCCTTCTCAATGGTTCGTTCCGATACAGTCTCTTACAGACACTTCAGTTTGGAAGAAATCCTCCAACATGCTCACTCCTTAAAAAAAGAAAAAGCCTCCTGCAAGGGCATCTCCTTACACTCTTCCTCAGTGAAGCAAGGCTCAAAGAATTTGTTCCACTCTTCTGCTATGACTTTATCTTCCTTGGGCACTCCTTCTATGCGTGGATCACTTATCAGCAGGTTTCCTGCTTTTGATGCATTTCAAAGAGGATTTACCAATTGTTTGCATGCTTTTAGCAACTTGTTCCATGACTCTTTTTGGCTTACCTTATTGTGTTTAACACAGATTTTATGTTCTTTCCCACCTTTCCCATTTGGAGACAAAGTTGTAACTTATGAAAGATGTTTTTTTACTTCTGCTGAGCTCCTTTGACTTTGCTTGTCAGTCTGCTCAGCTTTTTTGGCACTTCTGACAGATGCCATGCAATTGCTCTGAGCCTTTACTATAGCGTCTTTGAAGAATTACATGCCACCTGCAAGTATTTTACACTTTTGGCTGCCTCACACCTTTTTATTCATTTTTTCCCTTGCTTTATGAAGATTTACTTTGGAAAATTAAACACTGCCACAACACCCCTTGGCTTTATTGCTCCTGAAGCAACATTGAGTCCAAGTACATTATGATCACTGTCATGTCATAGCTGGTTGGCATTTTTAAAGTAAAATTCTTACTTAATTCTTGCTGGCCAGAACCTTGTCCAGAGTTGCTACCCACAGGGCACCCGTATAACCCACACCTGCGAAGTAGGGGGTGTTTGTCATCTAAAAAGTTAGTAGCTGGGCAAATTTCATGTTGGAGCATGACATAATCTACATGGGGGCAACTGAAGCCTCCCATTATCATCATATTTCCTGCTTTTGTAGCTTCCCTACTTGCCCTTAATACATGACAGTCATTGTCAACATCTTGGTAGGGCAGGCAGTCATACAACCCTAATCTCTACTCCTCCTATACGGGCCTAGAACATCAATTCATGAGATCCTGCGTTACTTCCCAAAACAGTTATTTCCTCTTTAACAAGAAGTATCCCACTTCGCACACGTGCAAGCCACTCTGTCCTCTCTGCCATCTGTAGTCTCCCTCTACAGTATGTGAGCTTCCAAAAAATTGCTGATACTCCAAGTATTGTACCATGGAGACGTTTTAATACCATGGGTATGATGCTCTTCTTCAAGACAAGATGTGTCATGGCAAATTTTACATTCTTCATCCATCAGATTTTCCCCACCGCTTGTTTTTTAAAATCCTATTAATATATACAGAGTATACATAAATAAATACATGTTTTAATTTAAGGTGTACATTGGCTGTCTGCAAATTTATTTACATAAAGCCTACTCTTCTAATGTAGACTCTTTCTATTCCAAAAATACTTCCATTTCCTCTTGAATCTGAGCTCCTTTTTTCCTGCATCATTTTCTCAACTGTGCACTAAGACTCTGCCTCTCTGTAACTCCAGCTGGTGCCACATATCAAAGACCTCCACCCAATGGAGACTGGGGGTCTTTAACCCTATTTCCCAACAGCCTGTATGTTACTTCTCATACCCCTTAGCTACCCCTTTCCATGTTAACATGGCCTATGATGAACAACTCTTTGAGGGAGATTCACTTGACATCTTCGTGTCACTCCTGTAGTCAGCAAGTAAGCAGGTGGAACCGCAAGGGTATGTGTCAAATATAATGGCTGACCACTCTGCTGACCATCTGGGACCAGGAGGACACCACCGGGGTCAGCAGATGACACTTCACCATGCCAGTACCCAGCTGAAGAATTGTCAAAGCGATACCGTCTCAAAGGAGTCGGCTCTCAGACCTTCCACCGCCATTTACCAGGGAAAAGGAACTGCACACTAGGGGCACGGGAAGTAAATTCCTCTGGGAGACATTACCAACAGGGGCCGGAGGAGGACACTGATGTCTCCGAAGGGGCTGGTGGCATGGAAAGATTGCGATTCAGACGGAAACCATCTGCCTCACAGATCAATTCTGCTACTTTTATAATTATGTCACCGTTTCCGTATTAGGATGAATTTAAACGTTGCTGCTCCACTCAACTCTCTTTTTATGGTACTAACGCAGGCATTCTGCAAAGGTTATTATATGCAAACCCTCTGAGACTCAAATAAAATAACTATAAACTTAAACATGCCGTATTTCACCTCCAGAAACTGAGGGTGTAGTTTACAACTGCTCCTACGTTCATGAGACTGCCGTCTGCAAGCTCTCAGCACGGTGAACCGGGCCATAAACGAGAACCACGCACTAACTGGGAGCAAAGTTCTGCACTCCCAAATCGCTTTATCTGAGCTCCCGCATCTAAATAAACAAGCCTCAAAACACTCTGCTGTGTAGAATCATAGAAGAGGTGCTCTCAAAGCAAAATGGGAATTAAAGACCGAAATATCTCAGGGAACCTGGGCTGAGGGATCCGAGTCTTGCAACTTTGACCCCAGAGTTGTGAGGAGCTCGGAATTTGACCCTCGCACACAAACACACACACACATGCACCCCCGTTCCTCAGTCTCCTCCGTGGGAAGGCGTCCAGGCCTCGGCCCTCCACTCCCTGGAGCGGCCCTGCCAACCGCCACGCAACGACACCGTACCCACAGGAAGGAGAAAAAAAAAAAAAAAAAAAAAAAAAAAAGGGATTATCCCAAAAAAAAAACCCCCAA
>VWZL01000804.1:123604-159410 GCA_013396915.1 Stercorarius parasiticus | reverse complement strand
TTGAAAGGTAATGGGAATGGGCAGGTTTTGTTTTCTAAACTTAACTTTCAGCGGTGACTCATTCCCTCCGAAAAGAGACTTTTACCTCTCGTGACTTTGCTGTTTCAGTAAGACCTGGCAGCTTTAAAATCAGAAAATTTAACCCGGAAGCATCAAATATCCACAGCTTTTTCTCTGCAGAATTGCCAAAGTTTGCAACTTACTCTTTTATTCACCTTCCTTAGGAATCTGGCTATTGGAATCAGTTATTTCCATTAGCATCCTGCCTCTCCTTCACAAAAGATTCACTGTTCCAGCCTGGCCTTCATCCCTGTGAGAAAAAAACTTGAAAATGGGAATCCTTTAAGTTCCAGAAGTTAAATAAGCCATCCGGCTTATTTTTAAAGTTTAATAATATCTTTGAAAAGTTTAATAATATTTATGAAATTTTCTCCTTTTGTTGTTGCTGCTGTTGAGGGGCTTCACGCTGTCTTTACGTGGAGCTGACTTTTCCATCATTTTGGTACTTAAAACCCCCGTCACAGGCATCGTGACTTCTTATCTATAGAATTATAGAATTTTTAATCGTGATGCACGGTGAAATTTATTTTCAATTTTCATTTGTCCTGCGAAAAACATTCTGATGCTGTTGTAATCTGCAGCGCTGATATTTTTAGATACTACGCAGTAATGGCGCCTTTCTTATAAAAAAAGACAAACCCCAAACAAAACACGAGATATATGATTATAGTTAAGAATTTAAAGTATTTGCATATTACTGTAACACAAATGATCACCTGAAGTATAATGGAAAAAATGTCGGCTAACACTTTAACAACTTGCAATCAATTTCTCCTTTGAAATCAGTTTTATTCATTGGAGGGGAAGTTTTTTGTTTGCTTTACTTTCTGTTTATACTGTTGTAAATAAAAGGACTGTCTGGTCTTTGGTGTTTCATAAAACCATAGAATGGTTTGGGTTGGAAGGAACCTTAAAGACCATCCAGTTCCAACCCCCTGCCCTGGGCAGGGACACCTCCCACCAGACCAGGTTGCTCCAAGCCCCGTCCAGCCTGGCCTTGAACCCCTCCAGGGATGGGGCAGCCACAGCTTCTCTGGGCAACCTGGGCCAGGGGCTCACCACTCTCACAGCAAAGAATTTCTTCCTAAGCTCTTATTAAATTAATATAAACTCAAGCTTGTTGCTGCTCTGTTGCTTTTGCTGTGACCCCAGCCGTGGCGTGGGGAGGGGGACAGGCAGAGCGGTGGCCATCAGGAAGCGTCTGCAGACCATCGCAGGTGGAGCCCTGGAGGCACAGCTGGGTCTCTTCTTAATTTCCAAACATCTGGGGGGAAAAAACTAACCCACTTAAGTCCCAATTGAGCAAATATGCCCTTAAATGCAAGGACATGAGCAATTCCCCTAGAGTTCAGCGAGAGTTTTCAACACGCCTGAAGTGTGCAAGCAGGAGCGTGGATGGGCAGAGCCTCCCAGCTCACCCTCTTTGCCTTCATTTTGCCCAGGTTCCTTAACTCAGCCTTCTTTTGGTCTTTCCTCCTTTTCTTTCCCTAACAGCTGCAGGGTGACGCGTAGCTTGCTGAGGCTACTTCCGTGGGATGTGGGCCCCTGCCCCTTCGTGGTGGGGCTCGGCTGTGTCATCTCAGGGGACAGAAGCGTGGCCTGAAGGCCTCCTCCCCACGAAGAGGGAATTTCCTTCACGCATTTCAGAGCAAATCCATCCATGGGATAATTGTCTTCGGTTGGGTTACATCAGCGGGGAGACCTACCCTTGAGAGGCTTAACAGGGGTGTCTAAATTAGCGGGTACTTCTCAGCTCTCATATTCCAGCTGCGCTGATTGCTAAGAATTTAGATGGTGGGAGTGTTGCTTCATCTTTATGCGTAATAATTAAAGTAATAATTACAGAGAACTGTTCCAGGATGGAAAAAAACTATTTGCTCAGACCATTCTCTGAACAGTAACTTCTCTAGCCAGCAAAAATAGAACTTTTCCATCGCAACTCAAAGCCTCTTACGCTTTCAGTGAAGGCAAGTGTCCTCATTAAGGTGCTGCTTTATCCAGCCCTCAGCGAATTCGGTCAGAACAAGATAAAATAATAACCCACGACAGACACTTTTTCAACTAAGGAATTTTTGTACTTTCCCGATGGTATTGGTCTGGCTGCACCCGGGTGCTCCAGGAGGACAGGTAGGCGGGGAGAGCCTGTCTTCTGAGCCACCACCATATATAAGATGGAGAAGAACCCCGTCGAGGGCTGGAGTGCCTGTTTGTTTTACTTGTCACCGCTTTTATTTGGCTGCAGTCCTTCAGCCCCTCGCTCTGCCAGCTCAGCTGCTGCACGCCGTTCCTTTTCTTTAGCAGGAGAGAAGAGAGAAGGAACGAGGAACTTCCTTAACCACCGGCATTGAGCGACGGTTCTAGCTACTCACGTCTCTTGGCCCTCGCAGCGGATTTTAGGGAGGAAAAGCAGCCCTTTAAAAACACGTACAGCGCCTTGACATTTCAGGGCTGGAGTGGAGCTTGGCAGAGGAAACCTGGAGAGGAGCCAGGCTGCTTCAGCAGATCCTACCTGAAAGTGATCCTGCTTAGCCCTGCTTTAATACAGCGTTTCGCTGAAGTGGAAGCTTTTATGGCAGCTTTCCCAGCGAAACTGAGGTAGAATAAAAAGATAAGTGATATATCGCCTATTGGCATGACAAAGCAGAACAAATACTTTTTCTTCTGGATAATAATGAGATATTAAGAGCTTTGCTTCAGACCATGTGTAAACACAGGCTTTGATCTATTAATTCAAAACTTATTTATTATTAAAATCAGGTCAATTCTCTTTGTTGAGGGGGAAGGGACTTTTTTCTCTTTTCACTTTCTGTTCGTAGTGGTTTTTCACGTATAAAGAAGCCTTTCCAGGGACACTCGTCGCAGAAATGCTCACCAGGCATATTCCCCCATCAATCATCCTCTGAAGCAGACGACGTTCTTCCGCGAATCCTGCCAAAGTCCCATGGCTTAGGTGGGGAGAAAGGTCCCAACCCATGGTAGGGGTGCTTTCCTCCACTCCGGACCTGGCAGACAGGAGGACAGAGACACCTGACCCACCCGTGGGACCTTCCCCAGGCAGATGCTCCCACGTAGGCGAACCAGCATCCCACCTCCCCTGGTCCATGCCACGTGCTGGGCAATGGGGGTCGGTAGGGACCGTTGCCTGGCTCAGGAGGTGCTGGGACGTGGCCACCTCACCAACCCCCTCGAGGTGCCGGTAAGGGGGTCCCCTTGCTCAGGAGACCTCCTGCTGGCAAAACAGGCGGTGCTCTGTGCGCCCCCCCTGCTCGTCTGACCCTGCAGCAGCCTCCAATGCTACACGTCTCGGGGGGCTACTTAAATATATCTGCAGCCTTTCCTCTTTGGTGCCCTCCCCAGCTTATACTGCAACACCGCCTGGGTGACAGCCCAGCGTGACTCCAAAAAAACAAACGAACAAAAAAAAGAGCCAATTATAAACATTTAATTTAAGGCTCTTCTACCTTACGTTAAGACGGTCACAGCAAGTTACAAATCTATTTCCAACTCAGCACCCCCTATAAAGCTTTTGCTCTTTTGCCTTTCCTAATCAGTGTTTAATTATTAACAGCAGAGTAATTTTTGGATAACAAATCCCATCTGCTGACTGCCTGCCTGCATTTGGCCTGGCAACACCGATCTCCTCCAGACAGCTTCTCCTTATCCTCTGCGCACCCAACTGACCCTCCTCCCGAAGCAAGAGCAGATGCAGCTTCTTCTGGATGCAGGCAACGAGCTGAATGAGCTCCTCTGTTGCACCTTTGGTGGTGGCCCCTCGAGTCCAGCAAGTTCGTTTTCTGAAAGGCAGCAGCTGGCCCTGCTGAGCTGTTTCTGGAGCGCAGCTTGCCCGTGACTCATCTCTCCTGCAGCCCATCTCGCTGCACTTCTCTTCTGACGACTCATTTCTGTCCCTCTGACCGTTGCCCCGCTCTCAGGTTTGCTAAGCCCCACACAGCTGAGGAGGGATCATCACTGTCAGCAGCTGCACAAGAAATCTTTCGTGGCATAGTAAAAGCCAACATCAATTTTAAGTCATCTGTGCCCAGAATTTGCCATTGTTACTGTGGTGTCGATGGGGCTACCGGGGTATTGGTGGGGCATACTTACGGGGAAACCGTCTTGGGGAATGCTGCTGTAATGCGGATGAAAAGGTGCTGAGTCGGTATTTGAGTGTAAGGGATCATAGAATCATGGAACCATAGAATGGTTTGGGTTGGAAGGGACCTTAAAGCCCCCCCCAGTTCCACCCCCCTGCCCTGGGCAGGGACACCTCCCACCAGACCAGGTTGCTTCAAGCCCCGTCCAGCCTGGCCTTGAACCCCTCCAGGGATGGGGCAGCCACAGCTTCTCTGGGCAGCCTGGGCCAGGGGCTCACCACCCTCACAGCAAAGAATTTCTTCCAAATATTTACTCTGGGCAGGGTTGCCTTACCGCTTTAAAAGAAAGAGGTTGTGGGAAGGGAGGGAGGAGGAAGGCTGTTGGCTATTAATAGAGAGTATGAGTAGGAGCTTTATTTTGAATGGCTTCTTTAATTAGTGACATGCAATGCAGAAGCAAGGCCGGCGAGGCACTCTACCTGCTGACTGCCCCAGCACAGAGCAGAGAGCAGCAGAGAGATAAAAACCCATTGTCCTGCAGGGGAGTTTTAAACAGGCCGAGCTAAAGCACCCAAATTAAAAAATAACTGGGGGATCAACCAACTTTGATCTTCAGAGAGACGGTCTCTGAATGTGGGCTGGTGGAGTCGGTGCCGGCTCAGACTCAGGAAATTTAAGTTGCCTTCCCAGCCTTACCTGCCTGCCGTGAGGCCTCCTCATTACCCTTAGTTCTCTCAGACTTTGTCTTTTATGTCCGTGGGGACGATAAGCTGCCGGCGATAACAGCTGTCTCGTCTTACTCAGTTTTACAGTGCCTGGTACAAACGTGTCTCGCTTTCTCGGGAACCTTGCTCTTGTATGGTGCTACAAGGAATAATACTCTCTGTACGACGTTTCTCCAGTAGCACAATATATTTGTACCTGTGTTTTCAGCATCTCAAAGAAATAAACAACAATAACAACCAGAAGCAGATATTCAGGTGATTTAAAGCTAGGAGAAGGTTGCCCAGAGAGGTGGTGGAGGCCCCATCCCTGGAGACATTCAAGGCCAGGCTGGGTGAGGCTCTGAGCAACCTGATCTAGTTGAAGATGTCCCTGCTCACTGCAGGGGGGCTGGACTAGATGGCCTTTAAAGGTGCCTTCCAACCCAACACATTCTATGATTCTAAGGCTTGCTTCCTTAGCTCTGGCAGTCATGGCATGACACCTGGACCCAGGAACCCAACCGGACTGCAGCCGTACATTCAATTAGTGGGACTCTTTTGAAAAAAACACAGCTCAGGTGCTTGTGGTTACGATTTGCCCGTTTGCACCTTGCTTTAAGTAATTACATGTGGAGTGGCAAATCCTCCTCCTAATGAAAGAAGAAAGGAGCGCTCCGCAGGAATGCGTGTTACGGCGCTGATAAGCAGTGTCCAGCCCTGCAGGAAAGTTTTAGCGTGCAGCTATCAAAGAGCAGAGGCGAGGGCAGGCGGCTGCCAGGCGGAGGCACAGCTCCTCCTTTCCCAGTCAAGGAGTTCTATGGGAATGCTGACTCACCTGCTCCCCGGATCACAGAGGTGGAGAAAAAGCAATTATGCGTAATTTCACGGCGCTTCTTTTCCTCCCGCACCACCATTTCCCACCATTTCACTTGTGGAGCGGATCTGGCTGCAGAGTCAAGAGTTCTCTGTGTTGGAAAGCCTTATAAAATTCCACCTTGGGCTAGATATGTAAAAGCCTGATAAGCAGGTGTTAATACTTCCCAGTCAGCTTCAAAGAAAGGGTAATGTTTTCATTGCTTGGCAAGCCAGTTCTTAATGCACATAAACCAGTTGTAAATAGTTTGTGGAATGGCTGCAGAGAACATTTACACAAAAGCTGTTAGCAGATCTGCTGGCGGTGTTTGCACAGGCTTCCCCTCTTTTTTCTGACCATGTATTTAAAGTTTTCATCACATTATCTCCCCTCTCTTCCCAACGTGGGGAATCTGCTTCCTTAAAAAAAATTTCAGCTCATCTCCAAGTACTTGCTTATCCACGGGTGCTGGTCCATGGCCGGTTGTCCAAAGCCATGCGATTTTTAGCATCAATTCAGCAGCAACATCTCTCACTTCTCCAAGCGGGAAGTCGCAGCCTGTCCAGCTCAATGGCTTCTCCCCCTTGGCCAAAGCCAACCGCCGCTGCATTAAACGGTTTCATGTGCAAAAGGGAACGGACATGGAAGGTATCTCGGAGAAGAGCTTCATTACTTGGCCCATCATCCCATCTGATCATAGAATCACAGAATGGTTTGGGTTGGAAGGGACCTTAAAGACCGTCCAGTTCCAACCCCCCTGCCCTGGGCAGGGACACCTCCCACCAGACCAGGTTGCTCCAAGCCCCGTCCAGCCTGGCCTTGAACCCCTCCAGGGATGGGGCAGCCACAGCTTCTCTGGGCAACCTGGGCCAGGGGCTCACCACCCTCACAGCAAAGAATTTCTTCCTAATATCTCATCTAAATCTCCCCTCTGCCAGTTTAAAACCCTTACCCCTCATCCTGTGGCTCCCCTCCCTGATCCAGAGTCCCTCCCCAGCTTTCCTGGAGCCCCTTTAGGGACTGGAAGGGGCTCTAAGGTCTCCCCAGAGCCTTCTCTTCTCCAGGCTGAACCCCCCCAACTCTCTCAGCCTGTCCTCACAGCAGAGGGGCTCCAGCCCTCCCAGCATCTCCGTGGCCTCCTCTGGCCCCGCACCAACAGGTCCGTGTCCTTCCTGCGATGAGGACTCTAAAGCTGGACGCAGTACTCCAGGTGGGGTCTCCCCAGAGTGGAGCAGGGGTGTAGGATCACCTCCCTCAAACTGGTCACTCATGTCAAGTACTTTAACTTCACCATTGTCCCTTGACCTGATGGCATGGCTAAACTATAATATCAACCAAAAAAGAAGATCAAGATGCAGTATTGTTTCTATTCCTTAAGTCACAGGCTCTGGGTTGTGGTAGTCCTGCTGAGCTGAGGAGATAAGAATGGCCAAAGACGACAGGCTGCTCAAAATGCCTCTTTCTCCGGCTCTAGTAGTGTTTCTGGTGAAAGACATGACCTCTCGCTACAAGCCCAGCGCTGTGAGGTTGCTCTTCATCTCCTCATCTCCTCATCTCCCGTTTCCCACCAGAACTCAGATGCGGTTGGTTGCACGCGGAGCTGCTGGTTATTTTGCTAATTGAAGGAAATTCCTAAAGGACAAAAGCCCCAAAGCTTGGAGGGCTCGTTGAGCATCCATCCTCGCAGGGCTCCTTCTGGCCAGGGGCCACCTCTGTCACTCCATGTTTATGGTAAATCGGGAACGGCGGAGGCGCAGCCCTCAGCCCACCTGACCCCACACAGCTCTCTGGATTTTGTCAGGCCAAAACCAGCTATTCCCGGCTGGAAATTAAACCCCTGGAATCCAGCAAGCCAGGTACCCCAGCGTAAGACCTCTCCTTGCTGCCCAGCACAATGCTGGTGAGGTTGGCAGGGCTGCCCACGCCTTAAAACAACATGGAAAATCCTGGGCTGAGTTCTCCTTGACGTGTTTTTTTTTTTTCCCCCTGCCCTCAGGATCTCACTTTAACCTCATTTGATCCGAGTTTCAGTTTTTCCCGTTTCCCAACCAAAATCCCCCTGGGACCTGAGCGAGCGGAGTTGCACGAGTTTTGCTGTGGCTGAGCTACTGTCTCTCATAGGCGCTTCCAAGCCGTGGAGTCAAAGCGGCCTGGAAATGGGCGGCCCCAGCAAGGCTGTTGACTTACGCCCGCAATCAGTGCTTGGGGTGTTTTGCAACGTTTTGCAAGATGGCAAAACAAACAATCCTCTGTTTTAGAAAGGAGGTAAATGGTGAACTCCGCTGCAGATACCTTATCTCTTGCAGTTATGGAGAGATCAGGACAGAGTCAAAACAAGAAGCCGGAGGCAGAGGAAACTTGCCTCTGTATTTTTACACTTTTTCAACTCGTATCTTTGAGTTGCAGGGCTTTGAGACATTTTGCTCCAACCTTTTGCAGGGCCCTTGCACAGAAATGCCTCGTTGCTCAGTGCCAGCATCTGCACGCATGTCCATGCTGGAATTTCGTTTCGCAGCTCGATGCCACCGTGGTTTTATTCCCGGTTTATCACGACTCGGCTGCAGGTCTGATTGTAAGCGATGTGGCTTTCGGCTTAAACCCCGAGTAAAGCCAATGGGCGAATTGTCTCCCCATGAAGCTCCCTGATGCTTCCTACTTGTAACCCGAACAGCAGAAGAAGAAAGGCGGTGGGTTTAGTGGAGTTACCATCAATCCTGTGAAATGTAGGTTTGGTTTTCTTTTTAAGTCACCTCCGGCATTAAGAGGAATGAATCCTAGCAGGTCGTGCTCTCTTTGAACTGCTTTCACACTGCTCCGCTGCACACAGGTCTCCACGCCATGTTGATCTCTGGAGACTCCCGTCATTAAGTGCTGTGTCCAATGCCGGGCCCCCCAGTTCCGGAAAGACAAGGAACTGCTGGAGAGAGTCCAGCGGAGGCTACAAAGGTGATCAAGGGACTGGAGCATCTCTCTGATGAGGAAAGGCTGAGACATCTGGGGCTGTTTAGCCCGGAGAAGAGAAGACAGAGGGGATGTCATCGATGCTTATCAGTATCTAAAGGGCGGGTGTCAGGAGGATGGGGCCAGGCTCTTCTCAGTGGTGCCCGGCGACAGGACAAGGGGCAACGGACACAAACTGGAACACGGGAAATTCCGAGTATGAGGAAAAACTTCTTTCCTTCGAGGGTGGCAGAGCCCTGGCCCAGGCTGCCCAGAGAGGTGGTGGAGTCTCCATCTCTGGAGACATTCCAAACCCGCCTGGACGCGTTCCTGTGCCACCTGCTCTGGGTGACCCTGCTCTGGCAGGGGGTTGGACTGGATGATCTCCAGAGGTCCCTTCCAACCCCCGCCATTCTGTGATTCTGTGACAACCAGTGCAAGACCAAATCACCCATGGCAGCTGCCACTGTCACCCTCTCCCTGGTGAAGAAACATGTGCACAGGAGTTGTTTCTTCCGATTTTGGTTTGATTTTATTTTTCAGCCAGCTGTCCTAAAGAAAAGAGGCCATATCTGTGACCATGTTCAGTCAAGGCCCCTTTTCCCTATCCCTCAGCATCCCTGAGGAGAGGGCCGGAGGACCTGCGGCGCTGGGGACCTCCGTCCAGGAGAGCCATGGGCACTGGCCGGGGCGGGCAGGACCCCGCAGAGCACCCAAAGAGCCCTGAGGGAGGAGAGCTCACCCCTTTGTACTTGTGGCACGAGGGGAACATAAACAGGAAGCACAAAGCCACAGGAAATTCAACGACTGAAGTTTTACCGTTCATAGAAGCATTATTTTCACTAGCTCTACCCCTTTGTCTTCTGTCGGTAACGAGCGTTCGTTTTCTCACTCTGCTCAGACCTTGGGTAGGAAAAATACAGTCCTTTTAGGCTACGGGTTGCTTTACGTTCTGCCTCCCACAACGTTACAACCCGGTAACGCCAAGCCCTGAAAATTCCCACCAAGGGATGCCAAAGTCCAGCCACAGGGACACAGCTCCAGCCAGAAGTTGGGAAGACTGGCTCGGTGGGAATGCTGTATTGATTTCGTTGGGTTTATAGAGCTTGGCAGCTGTGCAAGTTGCTGCTGTCACGTTGTGCGTGCACTCAGGTGTCAGGAATAAGGCATCCTTCAGTTGCTGTATGTGTTTCAGTCACCGGGACAAGGCTGATAACTGCTATTTTGGTTTGCAGTAAGGGGGAGAAAATAATGGGCTTTGTAGCACCTCTCAGAGCACTCCTTTTAATCCTTCATAATGTTTTTGGGGGGTTTTTTGCTGCTTCTCTCCGCAAAATTCTCCCATCTAAGAATTACACAGATGAGCAGTTTTTCTCCCAAATCCTCCAGCTTTCAGCAGTGAACGAGGGGCGCTCCATCCTTCTCCTCTTGTCCTGGCACACCTCTCCGCGGGGATTTCTTCACCCACGGACACAAACCCCACTCCGTCCCCTGTGCTGCTGGCGGATGGGTCCACTCTCTGCTCCACCACCATTCTCCTGCCAAACCAAAAACCAGGTGGTCCTCAGAGGCAGGACAGAGAGAAACCTGAAGCTTCCAGGTTCCGTCCATCCTGAATAATGGACCCAGCCTGGGGGCACCTCAGCACCTCTCCAAATGTGGGAGCAGCAGGTGAGGGACGCCGTCAGAGCTGGTCTTACCTACACACTCGCCTACAAAGGATCCTGCCTTTCCAAGGCATCCGTCCAGCTACGACTCTTGCTCAAGAGCTCCACATCTTGGCCACCGCCAATACTTTTTGGGGCCTGGCGCAGGTGGTTTTCCCCACGGACAGCTTCCTGGAGGTGGCTGTGCTGGTGGCTTTCCCAGCCCACTGTTGGTCATCGCCCTGTTCCTCTGCTGCTTCACCGTTCTCTTCCAAATACAGTTTTCCGGCACAGCCCCCTTGTCTTTGCTTTCAAGGCCTCTCCTGGTCCCCATTGCCCACCGAAGCCATCCTTGCCCTGCTGCCTACAACTGCTCCTCTGCTTTCTCCACAGCTGCCACCACATTTGGGTGATGCTGCTCTAGAGCATCCTGGCATCTGGCTCCTGGCATCTCTCCTCCATCGTAACTGCAGAAAACCCCACAGCAGGTGGTTGATAGAATCGGCCGTTCCTGGGGATATTCTGAGCCCATCTTGTGGTGCTGCTGCAGCTCTTGGCTACAGCGGGTGCCCCGACCTGCTGGGTCACCCAGCCCTTGCCCTTCTCCTTCCCCACCTCCCCGGCCCTCTCTTTCTCCCGAGCTCCATCCTATGTTGCCGTCCGAACACAAATTAGCACCGATGGTTTACCTGCAGGTTTTTACTTCTGCTGTTTAGGGCATTCCCCTCGTTTTAGGGTTTTGCTGATTTAGTCTTTTTCCATGCAGGCTGTTTTTTAGCTCTAAGGTAAGTCCATGCCTGGACCATGATCCTTCACAGCAACTGTCCTCCTTCCTCCTTAATTTTCTCTGCTCCCTGGCCTGTTCACCCTTGTCGCCCCCCTTGTTTTGTAAGTCAGGCTGCTTCCTCCTTCCACCCCTGCTCTGGGACCATTTTCTGAGCATTTTCTTTAGCCACTTCCCTTTTTCAGGCTTGCCGTGCGGCCGTGGATGACTGAGGGTACAGCATCCCGGGCACACACTGGAGTAACCCCCTGCTTCCAACCGCCTGCCGCAGCACATTTTAATCTCATCAACAACTGCACAAACTATTTATAATCAGCTCTCTGATTACATTCCTAAGGTCAATGTCCAAGTTGAAAGACTTAGAGTAGCTGATACGCTGCTGCAAAGCCTCCTCTCCCCCGGAGGTTTCCAGAGCTGCTGGGCTGTATTTGAAGGTGGCAGTGGGAGATGCCACCTCTCTCCCACCTCGCTGCTGCTCCTCTTGCTCCCCCTGCCCTCCCCGCTGCCTCCCACAGACGTGACGTTGGGGAAAGATGGTCAAAAAGTGCCTGCGTTGACATGCCCCAGCAGGTCAAGCCTGCCCACCAGATACTCCAGCAGGGTGCCCCCAGCTCACCCAGCCTGTGTCTGGCCCTGAGAGGATCATGGAATCATAGAATGGTTTAGTTTGGAAGGGACCTTGAAGACCATCCAGTTCCAACCCCCCGGCCCTGGGCAGGGACACCTCCCACCACACCAGGTTGCTCCAAGCCCCGTCCAGCCTGGCCTTGAACACCTCCAGGGATGGGGCAGCCACAGCTTCTCTGGGCAACCTGGGCCAGGGGCTCACCACCCTTTGGGACAGAGCCCTCGCAGCACCCAGCTGGGGACTGGAGGAAGAGGTGACGATGCTCGCCGGGCTCCTGTCCCTCCCTTGCTGCTCAGGGTTTCGGCAGTAGGTGGCTGTTGTCCCGCCATCATCACAGACCCAGGTCACTTTGGGCAGCCAAGCCACCTGCCGTTTTTGAACTGATCTCAGCACGACCCAAAACCCCACTCTTTTTCCACGACTTTTTTCCACCCTTTGGGCTTGCCTACAGAAACCCGGAGTCCTGTGGGCTACTGAGCCCTGCACAGCGCTGGCCCTTAGAGCTGGTCTACAGTGAGAGCAGGTAGCCCCGCTACAGCAGGGTGCTGGCCAGGGAGGCTTCTGCATCACATACAGCCCCCGGGAGGATTGCAGGCACAAAATACGGGGGCTAGAGAAAGAGGGGGAAGAATCTGGCTGTCATTTCGCCCCTAGATGCTTCCACTCAGTAGCATTTCAGCAAGCAGCAGCTACGAAGCATTAGGCAGAGGTGGTACCAGCTCCCGGTGTGCTGCTGGAGGCTCGGTAAAGCTGGTTCCTTCTTCCGATGCTTCACCCACCTTCCATAGATCTCAGGAGACATTTTTATCACAATGGTGTCATGTAATCTTATATAGACCCTATGCTGGTCAAGAAAAGGTTAACCAAGAATTACGGACTCTTGGGTGAACCTATGTCTGCTTTAAATGTCAAGCCTGAAGGGCAGAGAGACCACAGCTCACCCGGGGTTATTTATTGCCTTCCTGAGGTCTTAATAACAGGCAGGCTGAATGGAGAAGGCCACAAACGTGGGGTCACCGGTCTTACCAGCAGTCTGGCCAATGGGACCAGATGTCAGGTGAGGAAGCCATGGTCCCCTGAGTGCATGGCCGGGCTCAGGACCTCCTGCATCATCATCGTCCCCATCACCTGAAGGTCAGCCCTCACCCAGACAGCTCATGGCCTCGGCCCAGGCGAGGTGGGAGAGCTGAGCACGGGGAACCAGCTGAGGATGAGGAGGCAAAGAAGGGGCTCCGCAGGAGAACCGCTCTATCCAAAGATGGTTACGTCTGCCTTTAACCGGCCTTCCTTTAACCGGCCTTTCTGTGTCGCATCACGCAGGAGAGGCGCGGGCGGTGCGTTTGAGGAAGCTGCTTTTAGCTGAATGGGATAAAAGGGAACACAAAATGTTCTGGGTTTTAGTACCAGCAGCAGACAAGGAGAGAAAGAGGAAATGCTTGTTTCTGTTGTGAAGGATCTTACAAATTTAAATCCCCCTGTAAGTTAGTGTTTAGTATTCATTGTGGTTTTGCACAGAAGAGTGTAAATTGCACAGTGCTGCTTGTTTCCACCGCTCTCTTTAAAGCTCTTGTGGTTAAATAAGTAGAACCAATATTTTCTTAATGGTCACGGAGTACTCTGATAGTACTCTTCATCCATGGGTACATCAGATACTCTGAAACCACTCGGCTGATATTATTATAAGCTTTACGCATACGCAGGAAAACCTGTTACCTGGTCCTACCTTTAGAGGCAGTGAGACGGCTTGGCATGGCCCCTTTCCGTGTGTCATTTGAAGCCAGGAGGACCCGTTAGATCATCCAGGTTGGTCCACTACCCACCCCACGCTACTAAATTTCACTAGGTAGGTCCCTGTGAAGCTCACCGTGTTCAGCCAGGTAGAAACATGTTGGTGTTGTGCGCGGCTGGCGGAGGCCGAGCATCCATCGCTGGTCCTCTGACGCTGGGGACAGCAGTGGAGAGCTCGTGAGTCCGATGCCCAATCTTGCCTGCAAACTCCAAACAAAACCACTTCTGGAACATGACTGCTGTGCACCTTGTTTTCTTTTGAGGCGCTTTAATTATGCGACCGGCTTTGTGGCAGAACATCTTGGTCTCTAGCAAGAAAAAAACCCATTGCGTTTCATTTGGTTGGAAAATTCAGGTCTTAATTTTTTGTTTTGTGAGTACGCAGGAAAATCCCAACATCAGCATCCGAACTTCCAAGACCTAAAAATAAAATTTAAGAGCTTACAAGGCAAGTTCTTCCCTCCGTTACCAGTAATTGCCTTTCGTGATGCAAGCAAAGCAAGCTATTTCACCATCCTTCTGCTTAAAGACCATCACCACAGGCACGGCAGAAGCTTTTTTGGAGGGATGCTGTGGTTTTATTTTTATTAAATATTACAGGACTACCAGTGGTATGGCGGGGATCTGCCGGGGGAGATGCTCCATGGCTGGAAGCGTTCTCTGGGTAGGTCTGGGAGCAGCAGACAACCCTTTTTTCTTCCCAAGGAGCCGATTCTGGTTTACCCTCACATGCAGTGGGAAAGACGGGAGGTTTTCTTGGGAAGCAGCAATGGGATGTTCTCACGTACTTCAGGATGCGAATCCCAGGATGTAATAAATACTCAAGCTGACAGACAACAACCAACCGCTGCGAGATGTGAAAGGGCTGCTTCGCTCAGGAGACTTTTGGGTTTGGTTTGAAATGACTCATAAACGTGAGTTTTGGAGATTATTGTGCTATCTGCAGTGACACCCTGTGGCGATGAAGCAGAAATTTTCTCTCTCGCCCCGTTATCTCAAAAAACCAGAGCAGTTCTGCTGTGACTGCCCTGCTGCCTGCAGTCAGCAGCAGGAGGAAATACGCACCTGAAAGGTAGTTTTCTTCCTGCTCACGAGTAGCGTTCCTTATAGGATATGAGGAGACAAGTCTTTTTCTGATGCTGTTATAATTTAGCCATTGTTACTCATACGGTTAATATTTCTAAAAGCGATTTCATACACATACTGCCTAGCTTTAGCAGAAAATAAATAAAGAAACGTGAGGTTATAGTTAAAAATATAAATTGCATATGAATGTATAGTAATTTAGTTTAAAATGTAAGGAGGAACCATATATACTTCCAAGAGAAATACATTATCTATAAAAACGGGCCTAGTAACTTGTTAAAAACTGTATCATCATAGAATAATGGAATAGTTTGGGTTGGAAGGGACCTTTAAAGACAGTCTAGTTCCACCCCCCTGCCCTGGGCAGGGACACCTCCCACCACACCNTTTTTGAGTGATTTGTATGGTTTTTTTTCTGTTGTGAAGCAAAGTACCAAAAACGAGGATTCTGTTCTCAAGGACAGACAATTTCCATGAGACTTAGACACGTCACTGTTGACTTGCCTTTTTTTCATTTAACAAAACCACATTTGAGAAACGCACCCTGGGAGCTGTTGTGGGAAGAGGGCAGGCTGACTGCGTTCAGCATGAGGATTTGCTTAGCCAGAAGGGAGCAATTGACCTGGGATAAACCGGGCAGCATGAATTGCCTCCCCGCTTTCAGCCTGGGTCTTTATTTTCTTCATCCTTCCATTGCTTAGCATCAAATGCATTGAAAACAAATTTAAAAATTGTGGTTTTTTTAGCTTTGCTAGGAAAGCAAAATCAAAAGCTGAGCAATCTGATCTAGTTGAAGATGTCCCTGCTCACTGCAGGGGCGTTGGACTAGATGGCCTTTAAAAGTCTCTATGATTCTATGAAAAGCAAACAGTAAAAAAATCATTAGGTGTCTCATATGTTTCATCATTGATGTATGCAAGGTTTGTGGTTCTGGTGGCTTTTCAAATCAGCAAAATACTAAGGTCAGGCTTTTTAATAGCCTTTCGGACGGGCAAATATGTGTATCTTCAGGTGAAAGCACAGATGTGTGCTTCCCAGCCTGGCTTGGAAACAGCAGCTGTACTTGGCATGAAGGTCTTCCCCCGGGAAGTGATGAATTGTTCCCATCAGTTCATGTATTCAAAACTGCGTTAACGCTTTCACGCAAGTGTTTTCCCGCAGCCTTTCACCACTGGTCTCTGTGAAGGTTTCCATATTTAACATACTGATTTCCTTCCCCTTCTGGAAAAAACACAGTTGTCTCCCTCACATTTCAGACGTTTGTTGGACAGTATGTCTTCTCCAAATTGTTTTTTCAAAAGATATCTGTTAGGAGAAAAACATATCAGGCCATATCCAGCAGCCCAAGAGAGGTAAGCTTGCTGTGGCTCCACGTCCCCAGGTCCAACCAGTATGAGGCTGATGTGTTCCCAGCAGGCACACGCACGCAGAGCCCAGCTGCTGGCACTCAGATCTGCACTTGCTCCTGGCGCTGGCACTACAGGCCACCATGACCCAGGGTGCTACTCCCACTGCTGGCCCGTAAATCAGGTCACTCCAGTCACTGTGCCACAGAGACACAAGTGCTCTGACCTGGGGTCTGACTGGTGGTGGCACTCAGTCCCCCATGTACGCGGGCAGGGCAGAGCCCCCACTCAGGAACAGGTAAAGCCGAATTCAGGAAGAAGTCAGGACAGACTGCGCTGGTCAGGCCAGGGCATGGCCAGACGAGCGAATTGACCAGCAAATTACTCACACTTATTTATCCCCTCACACCTCTGTTTTCCCCACAGCTGTTCCTCCCCAAATCACATAAATCCATCCCTTTCCCTGCCTTTGGTTCCCTCCCTAAACATCCCATACTAAATCCCGCGCAATCCCCAAATGCTCTTCCCCTACAACCCCCTCCCCCCCAAGGTATTACTGAAGCTTCCCCTCCTGCCCTTGCCTTTCCGTGCTCCTGTGGGAGTGCAGACGAGCTTTTATCACATAACCCAACAAGAAAAAGATAGTTCAACCACCTCTTTACCAGTGGAGCCTGTTGCAAAACTGACTTATGCTTTCTGCCAGGTTTTTAACGTAAGTCACCTGTTCCTTTCTCCTTTAGCTTCACCCAAACTAAGGCAGCTGCCTCTTTCCCACTGCGTTGTGCAATCCCTCCTTTCATTTTGCTTCCACTCCTCTGCCGTAATCTTCCAATTTTCTGAGATTTATCCAGCCAAAAACCTACAGCAATGATTAACTGGCAATTGTGCCCCTATACTATGGCCTTCAGCTGTTTCAGAGCATCACCCTACAGACAACCGTTTAAGCTGTCCTGTTTTCCTTGTGTCTTTCCTAAACACTTACTCTATTACAATCTCCCAGCGCCGAATTCAGCCTTTCGACTAGATGACATTTTCCCAGTTACCATGAGCTTATCTCACCAGCTCTACTCAGACCTCCTTGCCAAACCCGGTGAGGGTTCAAGGGCCTTCTCCCTTCTCCAACAGGCTCCATCTCTACCCACGAGTCCCATCGACTGGAACACCAGCCCTCAGCTAGAAGTACCCAGAAGCTCTCTTGGTACTGTGAAGGAATTTACTGCCTTGGAATAAAATGCAGCTCGTGTCCCAAGGAGGAAAGGACTGGTAGGAATATTACCTCTTTCCCTAATCCCTACCTCTACCTCTTCCTAAATGATCAGTTACTTATTGTAGCTTAGCTTTGATATTATTTTGCTCTATTTGAAAGGCAATTGGAAAAGTTGTAGAATCATTTTTCCTTTAGAAGACCAAGAAGGATCAAGACCCAGAACCCATTTAATCTAGGGGAAGAGCAAACTCCTTTTCACAGCAAAATAACTAAGAGTTCAAGGAACATTCCTATTCCCAATTACTTTGAAGCAGATTAACAGAAGTCCCGTCAGTCATTTACAACATATAACTGTGCAGCTGCTTGTTGTAATTCACAACCTACATGAAGAAACCTACGTATAGGTTTTTGTAAATGTTATTTTTAGGTATGTTTAACAGGGCCCTATTTAGTTTCCCAACAGAAGCGTGGGGTAATAAATCTGCCTGGAACTGAAGTTTCAATCAGTTAAAACAGACTAACCCTCCCTCACAGAACACTTCGACAAGAGAGACACAAGATTCCTCCTATTCGACAGGCAGTCATCAGAAAACTCATCTACAATGTTTAAAATTACCGTAACTTGTGAACCTGCATTTCTCCATGTCTCAATCACTATTCGTATTACCTGGCTATATGGTATACAATGCTTTTTTTCCAATCCTTTTTTTTTTTTCCCCCACCTTCTTTTCCACTTCAGGTGGTAAGACAGATGGGGAAGAAAAGGGAAAGTGGTATTCTGAGAAAAAAGGGACATAATTGAAGTTCAAATCAATTTGCAAAAGCTATCCGATCCTAAACAATAATACACATAGACAAGCATGATACAATTTAGGAAACAGTATTTAATTTAAGTTAAAAAACCCTCAAATGCCTCCGGAAGTAAACATCAATTTGCTAACATTGTTTATGCTATGCAATTTAAAGAGTTTTAACTCTTGTTTTGCAAGCACCCTATAGTCGTTTACCATTCTGTCTTCCTCTGATCTTAAGAAGACTGCCACAATCCGAAACATCAACAAAAATGTTTTATAATTTTGTAAAAGCCTGTTCCACAAAATTGAGTCTCGAGGTGCAAATTTACTATTTGTTAACATATTTTAGCTAAAGTCTTGTAATTTACTCAAATTGATATTAAAGCTAAGAAGATAAATTTCTCCAGTATCACAAATCCATGTTTCCACACAGATTAAAGGTGGTACGCACACAGCACAAAGCAAACCTGCTCTTATTTATGACCAGAAAGAGGAAAGCAGACTATTCAGAACATAAGACTTCCTTTTGCACCAATTCTTCCACCGCTAAATATGCCCCAACAGCTCCCCCCTCAGGGAGCTGCAGACAAAGACATTTTGGAAGACTGGTCCCTTAGTCACTCAGCTTTATAGGTCAGAATACAACATTTTTTTCGAAACAGGTACCGAGTTGCTATAATTGCTTTAGCTAATACTCCATATGAAAAGTTATAAAATGATCAGGAAAAAATTGACCGTATTCTAAATGTGCTTCCTAATTGTCTGTAAAAAATGAAATGGCTGCTTTCCACAGTTTATGCCCTAAATTATAAAACCAGTTTAAGTTAGTTTATAACCTAAACCTTAAGAACTGGAGTTAAGAAGGAATGTACGACAACACTATTACCATCATTAGTAAACATATCACGTTCTGAATCTTCTTCTTATGGGCAAAGATATGAAACCAAACTATTTAGAAGAACTGTTTCTTTTCTCTGCCCCTTCAGCAAAGCGAAATATAACACCAAATGGATCTGATAAGTGATCTTCAGCCTCCTCCGCCTAATTTTTTGAGATACTCAGAGCAGTACTTTCAAAATTGCCTGCGCTTTAACTACTCAAGTCTGCATTTCTAACACAGCCATACTATGTTTTACTTCTAATAACGGACATATCTAAACAGTCATTATGCGACACACAGTAGTGAACGGTAATTCAGATATAAAAGTGGTATTCCATACTAACATTGCATATAAATTATAGATAAAAACATGAACTGAAAAATTCCAAGGTGAAATTCTTTTAGCAAGGGAAGTAAAATTCTTTGGTGAGCATAGAGACAATGCACGGAATCTGCTTCTTTGCATTAAAATCCTGGCGAGTCGAGCAGGACTCGTACTCTGCCACTCTGCGGTTTACACGAGTTAAAATCTGCATGAGTTCTAGTTTCCTTGCATGTTCCTTCAGCATCTTACACAGTGACTGAATAAACCAGGAGCCTTCAGCTGAATTCCTCCAGGAGTAATAGCCTGTGGAAGAGAGAGATGTCAAACTGATCAGATGTAGCAGTCTCCGACGCAGGACACGGGAGCAATCAGAGCAACAGTGCGTTGTTTCCAAAAGCAAGCAATGTTTTAAAATACAAACTCAAAACTACTAACGCGGAAAAATTTACATTTTATAATCTCCCCAATTTCCAACTCAAAAGATTTTTCCAATCCTCCCATCTTTTCTAATCTAAGAAAAACTTTAAGTAAGTAGAAAATCAAAAGGCAGGAAAACTATCTTCTGCTGCCACTGTCGTCTTAGCCACTAATCACTTACTACTTCTTTACAGAGTACCTGTACATGAAGGAGAGGTGACAGTACAGATGGAGCCAAGATGCAAAATGGATTTCGGTGTCACTATGACTACAGGCGTGAATTAAAGACTGGAACCTACTTCTGCTAACTGATAATGTAAAAGGCATATGAAGGGCTTTGCCACTACTAATTTTGATTAAGGATGCAGTGAAAATAGAGTCAATAGGCAAATAATATGCTGGTATTTATCACCCACTTCTGTATATGCATCTACAGATATCTGATAGTTTTATTCTCTCACAACTAATAATATCTTCTACTTCCTGCTGTAAATTATTTGCATGACTCAGATTAACTGAATTTATAGCAGATGAACATTTGAGGGTTTGCTAGTGAGAAAGATGTATATTCAGGGTTTGGTGGCGTTTTTTTTTTGTAGGAACTGAGAACAGCAACTACCTCAAAAAGAAATCAAATCAGGGGAGAAAAACAATCGCAGGAAAAAAAAAAAATTGTATTTCCATGAAAGAGAAGAAATGAAGGCGTCACCCACTGACTGGATACAACTGCAAATCGTCATTTACAATATCAGTACAAGCTGATATATAGACACAATTTCAGGCACAAAAATTCCTTTGCAAGTCTCACCCGGAGCTGTAGAATATGCATACAGGAAGTCTGCTTCTACAGGTATTTTCTGGCACATTGTTTCCTCTGATCCACTGTCTGCCTCAATACCGGAATCTAATTCTGTCCCTCTACAAGCCTATTTGGTGGAAAGAAGAATAGAAAATAAAATAAAAAATAAAGAAATAAAGGCAGTGATCATGATCAGAATACTGATTGGTTTTTTTCCATTTTAAGACTATCCAGATTAAAAAACTGCAAAAATAGCAAGAATTTATGTGTCACATTTCCATTGGACAGACTCATAACAAAAGGAACTAGCATTTATTTAAATCAACTACACAGTTTGGTTAAGATATATATTCGTTCAAACGTGCATTCAGAAACTCACTAAAATACTGGTTACTGTTCAAAAAGATTTTACTTAATTCATTCAATTAAGGTAATGCAACGTAATAGGGCAGACTGTGCCACTTTTAGACCTGAAGAGAATCTTATTCTCAAAGTAATTCCATTCAAATCAGTTTTAGAAATAATTAACTTTTTTGCACTAATAATTAAAAGGGAAACTATTTTTTTTAAGTATCCAGCTGATTTGATGATCGTTGTTCAGCTGTACATCACCTGAATGAAAAAGAGCTTGGGTTTTCCTGCTAAACTTTTGCACCTGTCACCTCTGAAAAGGCTCGTTAGTGCTTTCAATTCAAGAGGGCCATCTGTGCCATAGATTAATCCTTCTTCACCGTGGCTTAGCAACACACAAACAAAACTGCTTCGCTTGCTGTGATCTTCTTCAGACACTGGAAAGAAAAAAGAGAATTATCTTAACTTCTTGCATTCCCTAAAAGCTTCGAACATTTGATGCTTCCTAGGTGACAGAAGTCTTTGACTTCTAATTCCTGCGCTTAGAAACCTCCAACCAGTTTTCACTTCCGAGCAAAAGGAGCCAGCCTACTTTACTTCAGGAAGTTGGACATAGAAAACCCCAAATTAAAGGCCAACCCTCGCCATTCTAAGACACGGCCACAGAACTAGGCCAGGAACACCATGAGGAGACAAAGAGGGTATCCCCACAGTGTCTCCAAGTCTGACCGGTCACCTTGCTCATGCAGTAATGAGCAACAGTCTCATGATCTGGGATCGGACTGATGGGAAGTTCTGAGTTTTGGGAAAGGATGTGAAGTCTTACCTCTCGTTCCAATCAGAGATGCTTCAACTACTTGGATTACACAGGAACTAAATGCTGCATGAAGGCTGTTGCTGCTGCTGGGACCTAAGTACTAGCATTATACCTCTCTCACTCTTGCCCTGTAGCAAGATCTAGAAAGATTTTTCAAGCCTCTGAATTTTGTACTTAAACGCATTTAAGCTTGATATAAAGTGTTTGTAGATTTATATTTTCTTCCATCTTGTGGTATGCAAAGAGCATAGAACAGATATTCTCTGATGTCTTTTGTTGCCTGACATTGTGGGGATCGTACTTGAAGACCAAGATGATTCTTTTAAATACATGAAAAGATACAAACATGATTTAAAAGAAAGGATCCAAAAGGAATTCCGAGTGGGAAACTCAAGAAGATGCAAGAGTTTGTAGATAAAAAGTGTAACAGTCCCAAAAGCAGAAGTCTTCTGTTTAGAGCTTGCCAAAACACTTAATTTCTACTCTGGAAAAATGGAACTATTTAGATCTTTCTCAAGAGATGCACACTCACACATTTCTACAATCTATGGACAAGCGCTGCATCTAAAGGAGTCAGGAAAGGCTGTTTTTTGGGAATCTCTAGTTAGGCTGTGATCTGTAGTTTCAGATTTCAGCCACTGTCCACTTTTCAGCTACTGTCAACAGACAGGCTGCAACTATAACAATAAATTAACCATTCCTGGGAGCATTCTCTGGCACAAACATTAACTGGCACTAAAGAACCTACACCTATGTTAGCAAACACATTAAAAAAAAAGAAAAAAAAAAAAGGAAACAGGATTGCTGCAGGCTAACTGGCTGTTGGGAATAATCCCTGGAACACTTTTCCTGTTGAACTGTGACCTGGAAGAGTCGGGGAGAATGCTAGTAGGCATGAGCCACAGTCAGGCCGGAGAACTTTCCAACAGTTATCTAGAACAGACTGTGTTCCAGGGCTACAGATACCTCCAGGCACCATTTAATTTACTGGTCTAGATGCAGCCGAGTCCAAACAAAGGAGGACTAACACAAGCAGTAGTATAAAGCTCTCACTAGACAGATGGGTGTTTTGTTTCACAAGTCAAACAGAACATGAGTTGTTTCTCTAAAAGAGTAATTTAGTCCACACGCTTGCAGTTCTGGGCCCTTGATCTGAACCCCCCCAGATCAGAACACTTCTTGGGCCACGCCACTAAGCACATAGCACAGAACCCCTCTACCCAATTAAGCAGGTTTCTTTCCAACTCACAGAGTGTCAGTGATCCCACGGTCAGAACATAAATCAGTCTGCATTTAAGTTTCAGCCTTTTTTCCAGCCTTCTTTAGAAGACGAGAAAGGATACAGAGACAACAGTCATGGCACAAAAGATGGAGAGACAGCAAAGATGAATAAACACAGAAACTATGATGTACATGTCATCCTTGGCAATAAACCACTGGCAGGTGTGAAATATCATCTAAAAGAACCACGGAAGAAGAGATTTGAGGGCAAGAGATGGATTTGGAAACAGTAGTTAATTTAATACACACACTGAACATATTATTACTTACCATTTTTCAATAGTTTAAAAATGTCCCCGCATGAAAGATCATTGTTGATCTTTATTTTATACCCCAACTTCATAAAAACTTCTCTGACACTTGCAGCATCCGCATCTGTACCTGAACGGGCTGACATCCCTACATATAAGAGAAAAGTATTATTTTTTTTATGTGATATAGATGGCATGGTCTGATTGAGCCAAACTGTTTTCTCGCTTATACCTGTATCAGCCTGGAATAGTATTCCATTATTCCAGATCCACTCTAACAGAAGAAACATTGCACTGTTATACATGCATGCCATCTCCCCCTCTCTGTACCTATACTGTAGGTACTCCTTATTTTTCGATCTACCCATCTATATAAAGACATAAAAAAAGGATTTCATTTGCAACAGCGAAATCATCACTAAAAGGTAAGACGGACTCATAGTGCCTATCAATTTTTCTCCCCATCACTGGTATATCCTAACATATTCCCTCTAAGCATATTTGGAAAAATGTGCTGAAATGAATCACAGCCTTTCAAAACGCTTAATTTTAGATTGCAATCAAAACAGGTCTGCATATTTATTTCTGAAGAATAACACATGCCACTAATTATCTAAATTAAGGAAAAAACTTAAAAATGTGAAAGTGGTACCAGTGTGTCTGTGGAAGTTCTTATTGTTTATAATTATACATTGCCCCATCTCTGGATAATCCATTCTATAACTGTAGTCCGGCAGAATCCCAGAGTCCATAGACTTGCTAGCAGGTAGGTTCTTTCTGTATGGAAATCAGACAAACTTTAGGTGTTAATTTCTAATCTCTCTTCTCTAGTTTCAAAATAATAACAAAATAAAGTTATTTTAGCAAAACCAATGAAACTGATAAGGTTTGCTACTTGTTCACTACAAGCTCCCCCAGCAAGTTTGCCAAGTACACCCAGCTGAGTGGTCCGGTCAACACGCCTGAGGGATGGGATGCCATGCAGAGGGACCTGGGCAGGCTGGAGAAGTGGGACCATGGGAACCTCATGAGGTTCAACAAGGCCAAGGGCAGGGTCCTGCACCTGGGTCGGGGCAACCCCCGCTATCAGCACAGGCTGGGGATGGAGGGATGGAGAGCAGCCCTGCCGAGAAGGACTTGGGGGTGCTGGTGGGTGAAAAGCTGGACGTGAGCTGGCAATGTGCGCTCACAGCCCAGAAACCACCCGCACCCTGGGCTGCATCCCCAGCAGCGTGGGCAGCAGGGCGAAGGGGGGATTCTGCCCCTCTGCTCCGCTCTGGGGAGACCCCCCTGCAGTGCTGCCTCCAGCTCCGGGGCCACCAACAGCAGGACACGGACCTGTTGGAGCAGGGCCAGAGGAGGTCACAGAAATGATCCGAGGGCTGGAGCCCCTCTGCTGTGAGGACAGGCTGAGAGAGTTGGGGGGGTTCAGCCTGGAGAAGAGAAGGCTCCGGGGAGACCTTAGAGCCCCTTCCAGTCCCTAAAGGGGCTCCAGGAAAGCTGGGGAGGGACTCTGGATCAGGGAGGGGAGCCACAGGATGAGGGGCAACAATTTTAAACTGAAAGAGGGGAGATGTAGATGAGATATTAGGAAGAAATTCTTTGCTGTGAGGGTGGTGAGCCCCTGGCCCAGGTTGCCGAGAGAAGCTGTGGCTGCCCCATCCCTGGAGGTGTTCAAGGCCAGGCTGGACGGGGCTTGGAGCAACCTGGTCTAGTGGGAGGTGTCCCATACCATCTTTAAGGTCCCTTCCAACCTAAACCATTCTATGAATCTAAGTTATGTCTGTTAAGTCAGCTGATAGATCTGATTTTAGATTAGCGAAGACTGTACTTGCCCAGAGGCTAAAATAAATAAAACTGCTTTGTGTAGTTATGCTCTCAAATGAAACTTTCGTTTCAAGTTCGGTAAAATGTGCATATATACAAATAATTTAATAAAAAAAAAGTAGAGAGTCGTTTGTAGAGAGTCATTTGTAGTTGTAGTAACCTTCTGTGCAACTTGTAACAAGCTTAAAATTTAAAGAATCAAGGAAGAACTGTGTCTAAAATGATAACGCCTCATCTTATGAAAACTAAGTAGTTGGAGGCAAGATCAGCTCTGAGATTGTAAATCTATTCTGAATTCTAATCAAAAGCCATATTACCATTGGATTTTCACAAGTAAACATTCAAAACCTAGAGAATGACCAAGACTTCATATGCAGCTGTAATTTTGCCTTAACAAGCACACCAACTACACCACCCATCATGACTCTGCAACAGCTGTCAATTTTACTCAGTCCGTATATGTTGAATTCAGTATGGGTTTTCTCACTTAAGCACATGGGTAAGTGGTTACAAGATTAGGGCCTGCTATCATATTGTATTCTACAAATAAAAAGGTTTGTAATGCTCTTAAATCAAATTTTCATTGAAATACTAAAAAGAATGGCTTCAGAAACAAATTAAGTTCACAGAGGGAGCGTAATCTGATGACAGTGCCACATCAGCGTAACAACTAGCTGTCACTAGGAAGAACAGGCCTGCATGTCCTCCCTTGCGCTTGTGCTTCTGCACATACAACCCTAACAGCAGGTCAGCTCACGCAGCTGAATTGGCTGCTGCAGCTCAGGTGAGCTCTAGAAGCAGTGCAAGGAAAGGTGTGAACATTTAGCCCAGGGTGAGACAGAAAGTCTCTTTTCAAGAGCAGCTAACCACTTGTCTAACTGCACCTCAAGCGTTTTGCTTTTTAGTTCCTTGTACATACACATTGGCCTGTTCTGTCAGAGACTGTGTATTTTCAAAGTCAGTACAAGAACTCTAATAGGTGTTTATGATTATTATAATTTACCGTAATTGAAACTTTTCCTTTTAGCATTATTGCTTCTATGTCTCTCACCTTCTGTTACAGCACAAGATTCCTCAAGACTTAAACTGAAGACTTAAACCAAAAGTACCTCACTTACCCTTTGGAACCAGGAACAGATTTTGCATCCGTCAGATCTACCCCCAAATACAGTCCATCTCCTGTGTCTGCCATTATGGCTCTCAATTATCAGCTTGAAAACATAAGAAAATAGAAACAGATGACAGTTAATTTTCATATGAAATAATACCTTCAGATTGCTTAATTTCTGTTAGGTTTCCTTAAAGCCTTACACAACGAGAGAGCAATTTTTTTAGAATTATAGAGAAAACAGGAATGTTAAAAGGGGGTTTTCATACTGAATAACTTTAGCCTAGGAGCATTAGTACTGGTAGGCAAAAATTAGCATTTGTGTAATCCCTACATATCTTATGTTTGAAGAAGAACATGAAATATTTTTCTAAATTATTGCATTCTAAAACAACTCTGGGAAAAATAGTCTGCAGATCCCTGTGACCAAATAATTGAAAATGCCTACAAAAAGCAGCATAAGAGACAAAAAGCGGGATAAGAGACAAACACATTGAAAACAATCTTGCAAATATTTTCGTGTCCCTACATGCATTAGTAGCATTTTAGTACTACGAACATTGTGTCATATATGGATCCTTCCACCTCCGTACGGCAGAAACTGAAATTCAAAACCAAGCTACACAAGTTATCACACGTGTGCAGAGACTAACATAGAAGATTAGATTTTGGGTCATACTATTTTGAGAAATAATAATTTCTCTGCATTCCGTTTCCAACGAAACATCACTGCATCCAGTCCTAATTGGTGTATTTGAAGGCAATTGCAATGTAAGTAACATAAAACCACAACAATATAACTTTAAACAGTTGATGAAATGAACTCTATGCTGTGGGCTGTTATTTACTTTTGATCAGAACACAGGACAAGAAATGATGATTTTTACCAAGCCAGAAATCAATTTAAAAGCAATAAACCTCCCTCCCAATTATTCTGTGTGTACTCATGGAACACATTACCACGAGTTACCTTTAACTAAGGATTCAGAAAAGAATTAAGCATCATAAAGTTAAATCACCAGATAGGGCAAAGTAATAAATGCTCAGAAGTTAAGTAAATGCTTAGATCTCAAGAAACAAACAAGGCACTACAAGGCAAGAATTTTAAAGAAACTTACTTAGCAGATATACTTATGGTAAATAGGGATGTATAAATAACCAGACCAAGTAGCAAGATTTGCTGGTCAGATACGATGAAGATTCTTATTTGAGGCTTAGGTTCTTTGGTGGCAAACTGTATCTGCCATCTTACACCATCATATTATTATTATATTAGGTCTCTTCATATCTATTCATATCTATAAATTTCCTGAAAAACAAAGTATCAAATAAGCTTGATATTTTAGAAATAAAATTTCTAAAATACATTATTGCTTTATATTTTAGAAATTCACTTTAAAGACAGTATCATGGGGCAGGAACTAATATATAATGCTGAACTTGCCTGCCTAGCACCATGATCTGGATTTATTCATCCTAACTTCAAAATCGAATGCCTTAGAAGTTCCCTATGTGAAAAAAGACAAACAATTCCCAAGGGTAATTCAAGTACCTAAGACCTGTGGCACGACATGTGATCTGACCCTATGTGTCTTATCATTGGGCAGGCAGCATTAGCACCAACAACAAAGTCTAGTCTAGAGTGTCCACCCAGCTGTAACTTAAAAGCAGAGCTTCTGATCCCTGGGAAGTGGAAAGAATGGCTTTCATTGGCAAGAACGCTAGAAGTTGTTCCCCTGCTCCAGCCTAACCCAGCTTCCAGGAGTTTCTATACCTCTTTCAACCCTGTCCCTACCACATCCTTGTGGTAGGGACCTACCACATCCTTGGCTTTGGTTTCCAGCTTTCCTGACCTCTCAGCTTAACACTTGTGATCAAAACTTTCTTTTGTAGGAAAACATCCAACCCGACTGGCCCACAATTCTGATACAACTCAGGCTGTTCCTTCTTCTGCAGAAGGACAACCCAAACCCTTCACCATGACTGGGATTAATAGGAGAGACAGAGAAAAGGTTAACTTTCTTCCTTGTTTGTTCTTTGTCTGCCAACTGTAATGAAGAACCACACCACATGAAAAAGCACAGTATCATGTCCCAACTCCATTATCAAAATGAGCCAGCAGGTGTACCGAGAGCACTGTAGCCATGTCAGCATGGAATTCAACTTCTGCTAAAAACCCAGGCGTTAATCCCAGCTGTCTGGCACCGTGAAGATCTGCAGTGCCAGTGCTGCAAGTACCTGAACCAGCTAGTGCAAACTAGTAACTGTGTGCCTACCTGAGCTGTGGTTGCCTCCTGTCTATCATATGAGCCATCCCCTCAGGGACTGGTTTTAGTAAACTGGTGGGAATAACACTGATGAACAGCAGCAGATTAAGTAGGCAAACTGGAGACCTAACAGACTGGGACCACTGAATGCTTCTATAACATGCATGCTGCTAACAATAAGAAAGATCTTCAACATTTAAGTGACCTTAAATTAAGGCTTATCTCCTTGACCCTTTTGCAACCTTAAAATTTAAAACTGCTGTCCTTGATACAATGCCAAAGAAACAATGAAATTTGAAGAAGTAGCTAGCAAATGAACTACAGTACTCTGTTTCTGAAAAATGTAAAGCACATTTTGTAATACTGTATCATAAAAATATTTCTTACTAAAGCCTTTGCAAGCCTAGTTCACAGCCTACAGTTTCAATTGTTTAATCGTTAGACCTTATGGCATTCTACTGCATCACAACTGGAGCTTGTCTTTACAGAAGCTACAGAGATAGTGAAGAAAAACTGGGTATAATATGTTAGCTATTTAACATACACATGCTTTATCTTCAGAATATAATCTGTAACTCACGTTTAATATCCATCAATTTCTGAGCACCCTAATGCACCAAGTCACCTGCACTTCGTTAAAGAATAAAAAACATCCACAAAGAGATACCTGTTTTGTTGCTAGGCACTCAAATTCACGTTGTCATCGGCAGTATGTTTTCTGCTCTAAAGCACTAGTCAGCGTGACAGCAACACTCTCTAGAGGACGGCGCTGATTCTAACAGACTACTAAGAATTGCCTCATCTTGGTTTAGGTAATGCAATGATGCCATGTTCTGTCAAGCAGAATACACATTTCTCTGCAGAGGATGATCTCATGCTCTTAGGGCTTGGGGGCTGGGGAATCAGGACAATGCATTAAGAATTTAATTAAAATTGTTATTTTGCTCCTTGATATTCTTTTCTCTGAAAGCTTAGGTAAGACAAGCTTTCCACTGTAAGGAAACTTAAAAAATAAGTAGCTGAAATGAGCAACAGCATTTTTCTCATCTAGCAGAATATGTTCTGTCGGTTTTAGGAAGCTCATTATAAAATATTTTATCTGAAAAAAACCAAAGTTTTTAAAAAAACCTATGAGACAGAGATAGCAAATATAAAGATGATGCTACAATGATCTTTATAGATACCAAGTAGCAAAAAATAAAGTGCTTCAGAAAGGTCCAAAACTACACTCAGCAAGCTACCAAAAATGACCAAAGTCCCTCTGTATAGCAATAAAAGCAAAAATATATTTTGCCTTATATAAATGCAGTTGTTCCGATGTTTTTCTTTTGATAGGAAAATTATAAATAAAACAATGTTTTTATTTCATTCCAGCCTAGATTTACTTATTCTACCTGAACCTAACGAAAATAAATTCACATCACCATATATTACCACTACCACAAGAACCACCAGGTTTCTTTTTAAAGTAGTATTTATTTGAGTTGTGAGCCAACAAGACAAATTAATGACATAGTGATAAAAATAATACCAAAGCTTCTCAGACAGGGAAGGAAGCAAATAACTGAATTGTCTCTAGTTACCATCTGTATCTTGAAATATGCAAACTACAGGAGACAAGACAACACATGTTCAGTATATGTCAGCTGCTATAAAGCAACAATTGCAGCAGTATTAGAATGCACATCCAAAACAGAAACCAGTATCGTAAAGCATGTCCTTACAGATTAGAAAAGGGCACAGTTTTCCACCTCACATGACTGCAAGAGAAAATGTCAAGCATTCAAAGCAGGCATTTTTACATACATGAATACATACGTGGAACATTGTGCTACCAATGCAGACATGCAAATTAATAATTTTCCATTCTACCATCTATAATGATAACTGATAACTATCTAATTAGTAATGGAAGGAAACTACAGAAGCTGACTGTATGAAAAAACTAAAAACATTTGAAACATACCATTATATTTTCTGTGTGGCCTTATACCACAGCTAAATACTACTACTATTAAATACTACTGTTACTACCACTGATGGAAGCATGCCAATACTGTGACAGCCCTTCACATTACTTCTGGTCTAGATGAGATTTTTGCAAAGCACTGACACGGGGCCAGCATTCTGATCTTCCAAAAGCAAACAGACTCTTAGTTAGTCAGCATTAATCTGCAAAATCAGCAAGACCTGAAATTATTCTGAGTAGGTGGGACCCTTGGGTATTAATTCACCTATACCTGTTAACCACACCACCACCACAACAGATAATAGCCTTGTCAGGCTCCTTAATGTTACAGGCAAGGTGTGTTATTTTCAAACCTACCAACTGATAAGAAATAGAATTGGTTTGGTTGGAAGAGACCTTTAAGATCATCAAGTCCAACCATTAACCTAACTCTGCCCAGTTAACACTAAACCATGTCCCTCAGCACCACATGTCTTTTAAATACCTCCAGGGATGGCAACTCCACCACTTCCCTGGGCAGCCTGCTCCAATGCTTAACAACCCTTTCAGTGAAGAAATTTTTCCTAATACCCAGTCTAAACCTCCTCCGGTGCAACTTGAGGCTGTTTCCTCTTGTCCTATTGCCTGTTCCTTGGGAGAAAAGACCGACCCCCCCTGGCTACACCCTCCTTTCAGGGAGTTGCAGAGAGCGAGAAGGTCTCCCCTCAGCCTCCTTTTCTCCAGGCTGAACACCCCCAGCTCCCTCAGCCGCTCCTCACAAGACTCCTGCTCCAGACCCCTCACCAGCTCCGTTGCCCTTCTCTGGACACGCTCCACTACCTCAGTGTCTTTTTTTTGTGGTGAGGGGCCCACAGCTGGCCACAGCCCTCGAGGCGGGGCCTCACCAGTGCCGAGTACAGGGGGACCATCACTGCCCCAGTCCTGCTGGCCACACTATTCCTGATACAGGCCAGGATGCGCTGCCGCCCCCTCCCATTTGTTTAGACAGTTTCTCCGCAAAAACAGGCCTAAACGAGCAAACTGTCCTGCCCTAACCTTCAGGAAAAGCGAGCCCCCGCGGACTCCCTCCAGGGAGGGCCCGGCAGCCGCTCTCCTCCCGCCACGCCCAGGAGGCCAGGCACTGCTGTAGCGGGGGGCAAGCCGCCCCTCACCACCACTCGCCCCGCAGTGTGTGGCGGCCCGGGTGTGGGGAGGCTCCTGCTTCCCTCAGCCGGCTCCCCGACGGACCCTGCCCGCCCGACCGCTTTGTTCGGCCCGGCCGCTCCCTCCCCCCGCTCCGCAGCCCACCGCCACCTACCGTCTCCGCCGCCCGCCCGCTCCACCGCCGCCAAGCTCCAACCTGCCTTCCCCGGGTCCCGGCGCAGCCCACAGCGGAGGAAGGGCCGCCGTTCTCCGCGATGGCCTCACGGCCCCTCCGGCTCCTCCCCGCGCGGGGCGGGGGAACCCGCCCGCCCCTAACGGCACGGCGTTCAAACGCCAAAGGCGGCAGTGCGCGGGCTATGGCGGTGAGTCGGTGTCCGCTGCCCTCCCCACACCCCTCTCAGGCAGTTCCCCGCCGTGCCAGGCAGCTCCCGGCCATGAGGGGAAGGCGGTGTGAGGCCGAGCCCAGCGCCGTGGCTGAGGCGGCCTAGGGTGCCGTGGCTGAGGAGGCCTAGCGTGCCATAGCTGAGGGGGCCCAGCGCCATGTGTGAGGAGACGTGTGGGATTTGCTGTGGAGGACTGGGCCCTGCGGTGTGCTCTCTCACACAGGGGGAAACATAAAGAACTGGGTCCTTTGGCTGCCATTCTGCCCAGGTTACCTGCCTCGCCACGCCTGTGGGTGACCCATGCGAGGCTGCCGTGGGTTTTTAAGTGCCGAGCCTTATGTTATGTTTGACTTGGTGTAACCCAGACCCTCTTGGTTTTTTTTGTCTTCTGTTTTAGTTCCTCTGCACGCTGAAAAATCTTACCTTTCTGACAGAATGGTGGTTTATGAATGAAGGTCATCGCCATCTTCAGTAATTTGTGGGGACGATTACCACAATCTTTCAGATTTCAGCAAGATAGGTAAGTGCAGATGTACTGGACTCTGTCAGAGCAAGACCTTCGCCTTACGGTGGGGTTTATCCGCCACCACTGCATGAGGAAAACTTAGAAATCATACAGCCGATTGACAAATGCCTACTGCCCTGCCATCCAGCCTCACACAACAGCCCTCTGAAGCTGAGGGCTAGTTTCAGCTTCGTCATCAACTTTCAAGTCAGTCAGTTTCATATTTGTTATGTTGACCTTTGGTAGTAGGAGTCAGAGTAAGTTTAACATTAGAAACTAAGTTTTCCAGCTTCTCACAACAGGCACTAGCCTCTTTTTTTGAGGTTTTGTCACGAAATCTGATATCCTGTATTTTGCACAAAAATCCCCAAAGCTTAATTGTAAAAGCTACTTCTCCTACTTGGAGCACAAGATGAAAATTTGATGCTCTTTGTTTTTGTTGAGGGAAGACAAGCAGTGTTAGTATGCCACGGTTCAGCTCAACATAAAGATAACTGAGCTAATTTTCGCTAACATTCAGAAACGTAGCGCTAGGGAGAAAGTTGTTTAATAAGCTCTTTTAAGGCTGAATCAGTAGCTGGGAGAAAATCTCGTGGATTTGTTGGTGTTGAAGAGCGTGAATTCTGACATAGAGCTATGTTGCATGATACACGCAGGCCAGGAAACCAATATAATCATGTTATTTTGAGCAGTGGTTGATTTGCGTGTCTAAGCTTTGTTTCTCAGCAGGTGTGGATAGCGTGTTTTGTCCATAATCATTACAGATTTTTGAGTAGGCTTCTTTTTTAACAAAAACATAGGGACGCATATGAAGGAATCGTGCGTTTGTGTTTGTCTTTCCCCTGTAGCACAAGGGAGAAAATTGCCTTTTCTGAAATGGTGAGTCCATTTGTTTAAAAAACGTCACCAACCAACAACCATCTAAGGTATAAAAATACAAGATGTCCACTACCCTCATAACTAAAAAAGAAATAGTCTTCCGTCAAAGGCAGGGAATAAAACAGCAAGTTCTTTAAGTCATCTCCCGGGAGATACATCTTCCCAGGGTCCTCATGTGATCATCCTGCTGAGTCAAAAACACTGATGTCTAAACATGGTGGTGACAAAATTTCTTTCTGGCAAGTAAAATAAAAATAATTACTCCCCTTACTTTTGGTGGGACAAAAGAGAGGGCAATGAAGTGGGAATTTCCCAGTAAACTCAGAAGGCTAATCTGTAGTTACACCTCCTCTGCAGGCGTAAATTGTATGTGCTCTAAATAGATATGTTAGGGGTAGTTGATGCAGGAGCTGAACTTACCTTGAGAAGACCCAACACGTTATGCTGCTGAGACTCCAAGAGTGTTTGGACTGCAAGAACAGTGGCAGATCTCAGTTTAAAGTGAAGGTCATCGGCCTTCTGCCAGGTTTGCATGTCCTCCCAGCCATGTTTCTGCAAAGATATATCCTGATCTAACCAGGAAGTTTAAAGTGAGGAGAGAATTATGGGAATTGTCCTTTGCTTCTTTGCTTTTTAATGGTCACCTTGTGGGAAAGTGCTGATGTAGGGAATGTCTTTTGCACCCGGTTAATTTACGACAGAGTCAGCAGCATCAAAATGAAAGTGAGATTTGTGCTAGCGCTTCTGAGAAACACTGATTGCTGCCTATAATTTCATTTTTCATTCCCAAAGAAGAAACTAATTGCAAGAAAAGGAAGGGAGTGAAGGAAATTCACAGGTCAGGAGGCTGGCAAAGTCAGAGAGATAATATGTCTGACCCCTTTAAAAGGAAAAAACATTCCATTATTTAGACTTGACATAGGCACAAACTATCAAAACACAGGCGGGCTTAGCTGTACCATGGGCAGAAATATAGATATCCAGGAACCTTTACTGTGGAAAACTTGCGGGAGGATTCAGAGGCTTTAAAATCTGGGCTTTGGGGCCCACAAGAATATTTAAATACTTAACAAGCTGGATCCACAAGATGAGTTTAAAGGTTTGCATACTTCTGAGTATAGTCAGTTTCATTTTTATCTTTCATTGCAAATGGGAGGTTATTTTCAGAACCAAGGGTTGGTAGGTGGTTATGCTGGACAGAACAAAAAGATGCACCTTCATCTTTTTTTACTTCTTGCCCCCTCTTCATCTTTTTCATAGTTTCTTAGCAGTGCTCTTTGCTGATCTGCAGGTGTTCAGAGGGGCAATGAATTTTCCCCAAAAAAAGTTAATTAAACTTATAAATAATTATGTGTATGTTAATGTGTGTTTATGCTTGGCTACGTTACATTTCAGCATTTCAGTTACTTTATGTGACTATAAGTTTAAAGGCTGCAAGATACCAAGCATTACTGCATCATGTGCTATTTCGTGAAAAGAGGTAAGATTGCTATCTTAAGTTTGCACAAAGGTACATGAGATTTTAAAGCAGATGAAACTATTACTGATGAATAGCATAGGTCGGCAATGGAGAATGGAGTCCTCATTTTGGATTTCAATTCTTTTACTTTGAGATACAAAGCTCAGAGGTAGAGTCACTGAAATCTTAATTTTTCTCAGGAACTCAGTTGCTGTTATTACCCATACAAATTCATTATCTTATTTGTCTCTCCAACCATAAAGCAGAAATAATAGTATTTTTTCACTCCTTACTAATGTTGTGTGGCTAATTAACAGTTTGCATATGTTTTGAGGAGAAATGTAGTACCATTTTGTAAACAAAAATGAAACTTCATAGGTCTTCCCTTATTACGCCTACTCTGTTGTCTTTACCTTTGCTAGTATTAATATGAAAATCTTACTTCCAAAACTGTGGAAACAATTAAAACAGAGTATCATAGCAAGGTTGGGTGTTGATTTGGAATATTGCCTACTTTCAGTTAATAAATAAAATATGTTCAACAAAACTAGAATCAAAAGCAGTGATGGGTACAAGGTATTTTAAACGTGAGTGACAACCAGAAATTGATACTGATTTGACAATTTGTAATTGCTTTAGGGCAAATGAAGAGAAAATGGGAAGAAAGAGTGAAGAAAGTGGAAGAACTAGCGTCTCACTATGAAAGAAACCCTCTTCCTACAGTTTATAGACCAAAACTGTCCAAACCCTTTCTGCCGTCCTCTGTTTGGAAAATATTTTGTCGTCAGGCTGAAGCTTTCAATTATGTAAAAACCAGCAAAGAGGTAAGATATTTGTTGGGTGACTGTTTCTACTCTTTAGGTACTTTCAAGTTTGAACTTAACTTAAAAACTTGGTTGACAGCAAAGTCTTTATCAGTTTGCAAGATGTCGGGGGGTTTTTCTTTTTTTCTTCTCCCCAGTCTCGAAACAGCAAGGGGTTTTTTTTGTCCTTCTGGGAGATCATGCTACACTGGAGGTAGCTCTAAGAACTATTAGGTCTAACATGAATTGATACGTGGTGTTAACCTCTAACAGTAAAAGTGCTTTTTTTGGTAACACTGTAGTCATAGGTTTGTTCCTTCTGAAGGTAAGCAAGTTGTCAGGGTTGACAGGAGAGTGGGAAGGCAGTGAGAGTTAGGTGGGAAAAAAGATGAGGAAAAAAACTGAGGGGGGG
>VWZL01000804.1:97268-123597 GCA_013396915.1 Stercorarius parasiticus | reverse complement strand
GAAGAGATAAACAGGAGACAGAGACAAAATAAAAATGATACAACTCTCCAATGGCATCAGAGTACCAAGTTCAGATGATAAGAAGTTATGAGCCAAATAAAGATTATGCAAAATGTACCCTCTGTTTTCCGTTGAATACTTTTCAAATTGATTGCTGCTTTTAAAGAAAGTACCGGCTTTTTTTCCATGCTGTTTTAGGTGTGTAAGTAATCCTGACAGTCCGTTTTCCAAAATGCACTCTCACTGGTTTGGCAGTAGGGTTGGTTTTTTTGTTAGTGTTTTGGTTTTGGTTTTTTTTTTTTTCAGATTTCCATTTTTGGATTTAAATATTATAGAGTCTAAAGAATATTTGCTATAAAGCCATATGCTGCCATCATGTCCACGAGGCTCTTCCTTTCAGAACATTGTTCCTCTTCCCGTTAGATGCACTTGCCACTGATCAGAAAAAAAAAGACTTTACAGAGAAAACAGAGTTTATATTAATATGCAGCAAAGAAAAGCTTCAAATTTTTACTCATGTAACTGAAATCAGAACGATGTTCTTAATTAAAATCAGATGCTACTGAGCTTGAAAAAGAATAAGTGATCTACTTAAAGTTTTCTAGTGTTTACTAACCTTTGTCCTAAGAAATTAGGAACTTAGAATCATAGACGGAAGTTCTGAAGACTTTAACTGTTTCTTTGAATAAAAAAAAACTTCAACGTTTTTATTTTAAAAAGGATGTTCACGTATTTGCCTTGGAAAAGAACACACAAAGTGGACAGAGGTTTTACCTTGTGACAACATATAAAGAGCTTTGGTTTTATTACACGTGAGTATTTGAAAAGGTACCCTATACGTCACTATAAGACAGTAGTATACTGGATGTACTATTAAGTAGTAATAGCTGTTACTGGATAGCTATCCCCAGGAGCCGTCTGCTGCTCTGAGCAGCACAGAGCTGTAATGGGTGGCTTGAGGTTTGATCTTGGCCATGGGGAAAATCTTCATGAGGGCAAACCGATCTATTCTATATTGGGTTTCAACTTTCTTTTGAGTTGCAGACTGCCATTAGTTCCTGGGAATTAAGGACCTTGTGTACTGAACTTAAATCAAATAGCAGTAGATTTGCTTTTGCTGTCAGCTTTCCTCGTGGGGTTCATACCAACACATGACACAAACATATTTCTATGATTAGTCATATAGCCATTTACATGAGCATTAATATAAACGTCCAGTTACTGATTTATGGGGTTGTATTTGTTGATGTAGTTTCAAGTATTGAGAATTTGATTGCGCGCTGAACTTTTTTTTCCCAATTTTTTGTTTTACAATAAAACAGTTGGTTATGAAATAAAAGAAATCTAAGAGTCAATTTTTATATGAAGATTGATTTTTTTTTTCTCAGTTTGAAAATGAGATTTTTTTTTTTAATTTAGTTGGAAAAAAATCTATGTAATCTCATTTTTAGTGCTTAAGACCAATGAGTGATAACTTACTAAGTTTTTTACTGTAGTTTCCATTATTCCTTAAATTCTTAATGGCATTTCTGTTGACAGTGTATATTGTAAGACTTGGGGTGGGGGATGGGGAGGAGAGTACTTTACAAAAAAATTCTAGGCCAGACAGATATCTTTGTTGATATTTGATGATGAAGTTAGTTACAGATTTTTCAAAACAGTATAAGGCTGCTACTTTTTTTAATATGGGTGGTTGATTGAAAAATAGAAGAATATTTAGGACTTGAGGGATCTTTGTTTGCAACTGATAAGTATGTGTAACATTTATCATGAGAGGTTGTGATTTGGTTGTTTTTTTCCTCAGCAAAGGTTATAAAACAAGTCTTATGCATTGCTATGAAGTCATTCCTGAAAAAGATGCTTGCAAACTTTATTTTGATTTGGAGTTCTACAAACGAGCAAATCCTGCTGCTGATGGCGAGAGTATGGTTGCAAAGTTAATTGAGGTAAAGTGGAGCGAAGTCATGTTGTAGATTAATATGAATTTCGTGTTGATTTAATATGAAACCAAAGTATTTACTACTTTATCTTGACTATTCTGTAGTAAAATGAGAAAGAATTGTAGACCTAGTGGTTATTTTTAATGAAGTAAAAAGTACTGTTTTAATTAAAGCAAAGTGAAAGGCAAAAATAGAGAATGTGAAAGGAGAAAATAGAGAACGATGGTTGTTGGAATGCTTGTAATCACTCTAAGTGTACTGATACGGTAAGTTTGGTTTTGCAGATTGTTTTATGTGCTCTGCCACTTTGAAACTGTAAAACTGAAGGAGTATTTAGGTATTCTTCAGAGTAGCATCAATAAAAGTTCCATTCGGATATTCCTCAGTTCATTTCCTTTGCCAGCTTGTGCAGGCATATATCAAGGCTTAGATAAATCCCTCCTGATTTTAGATGTCTTCACGTAGCAGTTCATTATGGTTGAGTTTGATGATGATGTAGCGAACATCAGGTGACCACACTTACCAGTTTGTTACCTAAAGTTAAATATCTTTGCTAATTAGCAATATTCTAAAATAGTGCAAATGTCCATGTTATTGCAAATTTGTTTGGAAAATGAGCTCCACGGCAAATTCAGTATCTCAGAGATGGAAAATAAGGGAGTTTTTTAGAAGAATATTTTGTGTTCCAATACAATATCTTTGTGAGTGGCCATTTAGTTATGAGACTTCTGACACTTACATGTCCCTACCTAGAAAGGAACAAAAGAAAAATACGATTGAGGTCACTCCCTTGTAAAGAACTCTTCATTGATAGAGAATCCGGAGGGGTTTACTCCATTGCGGATCAATTCTGAAATCTAGAGATTCCTCAGGTTAAGAAGAGAAATTTGGATTTGCTGGCGGGGGGGACCTGAGATGCTAAAATCCAAAGCTTCCAGACCCTTAGGTTCTGAGTCCAGTCCTAAACATGAGTAATCACAAGCTTAGCTTATGGAAGGTTTTTAGAGCTATTTTAGAGCCAGACATCTTGTGTTTTCTGCTTAGTTAGTGTTCATTGGGTTATACCAATGAATTAGCTAAATCAAACAGTGAATTAGCCTACCAGCCCTTTATATCATGATAGCCTTTGTCTTCCATCCGAGGTAAGCCTGCATTACAACATTGTCACTGTGGGTGTGAACTGCTTTGTGGTGGAAAAAAAACCAAAGATAAAGCCACTAAATTAGACTTTGGCCTGAAAAACTGAAAATCTGCTCAGCTTATCACTGTTAGTATATTCAGTGACTTGCTTATTTCAGGAAATATGGACTGTCAAATTTGGTTAAAATTTGCTATGTTATGAGTTAGTTTGAATTGCAATTAATGGTATGCTCAAAATGAGAAAAAAAGATTGAAAAAAAGATGTAGAATCTGCCTGTGTGTTAGGTTTTATAGATACTGTTATTAAAAATGCTAGAGAAAATAGCCTAATTAATATTTATAATTTCAGCTTGTCAGCCAAAAATTAAAAGAACTTTATGATGTAAATTGTTCGGCCAAAGATGTCTTGAATTTAGATTCCAGTACTGATGAAAAGTTTAGTCGACACTTAATATTTCTACCCCAAAAGACTGTATTTAAGGATAATGTTCATGTTGGTAAGTGTGTTCTTTTCTCTTATGCCTAGAAATAAAACGTGAAGTTTTGAATTGGTACAGTGCACTCTCACATTTGAATATTTACTTTAATGGAATTATATGTGGAAACTAATGTGTATTCCCAGCAGAAATGACTATTTATTTCTATTTCATTAAGCCCCGTTATTTCTCAACTGATCTTCTACTTCCTTTTTCTATAATTAGCATTTGGGTTTGCAAAAATGTAACTCTTTTTGTGGCTGTGTGTTTTATTTATGAAACTACTGTCAAGACTGGCTTTTGGCTTGAAAACTGTTTTACAGTATGACTGCGACTCCTTAATTTCCAGGTTAATGTCAGTCTTGGCAATTGAAGCTAAGATTGTTGGCTCTAAATATAGTTCGTTTGTGCTCAGCACAGGGTCAGAAAGGCAGGACAAAGATGGTTTCAAGCAACCTGTGCATAAACATGATTAAGAGAAAGCCGAAAGCAATTTTAATTGTTGATATAAATTGGGATTTCATGGGATATGGCAATTCCAACACAAAGAATTGCCAGTTCAGGTTGTCTTAACTCCATTTTAAAAATAAGTCTAATAATACCTCCTCACTTCACAGAAGTATTTTGAACATACTTTTAAGCTACTGTTTACGAAGCACTGAGGTGCTAGTGGTGAGCATTAAGAAAAGTTAATGTTGAAATTCATAATTTCTTCTTCTGGTATATCCTGTATGGTGTGCAGTAGAGCAGGCGTATAGACATACAGCGAACAATGAGGGCACAGTAGAACATCAGCCGAGTTTCGTCTGAGCGAAGCAGGAACTGGTGGAAAACAGCTTGCCCAGTGGTGGAATTAAAATCTGTATCAACCTGCAAACACGGAAGTTCGGGTTATTTAACAGTGCACCTGCAGCCTCGGTTTTGTCATTTCTTAGTATTTGAGGGTTTGATGTTATAACCTTTGTTCCTTATTGTGTTTAAAACAAACAAATAGGGTGAGGGAGAGGAAGCAGAAATGCTGTTAGAGAGTAACATGGTAAAAATCTCATGGGTTATTAGAAGGGATGAAACTTGTTTTCAGGAAGAACTGTACAACAGCAGCGGAATTACACATATTGGAGAGAAAGAAATTATGTGCTTCATTACTGGGTTTCCACTGGAAGTAGAATAAGAGGAGCTGAGGATGTTGAGTTCATAATTTTGGTCCCACTCAAGTTCCCACTTTTATTCTGCTGTCTGCTTGGTCACAATCCGTCTGACTGTCTTCATGCCTGGTTTCCCTTTTCCTTTCTCACCCTTGCCTCTTTTTCTAGCTCTGCACCTTCCCTCATGGCCTAAGCATCACTTCAAGCCAAAATTCAGATCCTTCCTCCAACACAAAGAGGTCATAGGATTTCTCAGAACCAATTTTTCAGCTTTTTTTAAACATTAATAAACCTATTTCTCATTCTTAGGAGCAGTGGAATCTGTGTTCCTAAACCTTTGGAGGAGTAGCTGCCATGGCAAGCTAAGCCGATTGGCAAAGTTATAAGCAAATGCTTATAATATTGTCTGCTAGCCCCGAGTGTGACACAGAGCAGTTATTTCTTATGTGACATCGTGGTAACAGCTCCAAACCCCAAAGACTTAAATGGGGTTACTGCAATTTTTAGTTCAAAAGTATGGTCTTTAACTCCTCTGCCAGTGTAAAACTCTTCAGTAATACATGGATGAGAAATAATGTGGTATGACAGCGATTTTAGCCCGTGATCTTGATAACAAGATTACATTAGGCAGTTCTTTCAGTAGAAGCTTGAGCTGTTTATTCTAGTCCATTAGTTAAGTGTTCTGTGTCTCCACCGTGACGTCAATTTGACGTGTTTACTATCAGACTTAAAATATATTTAGAGATTGTGTATTCATCTTCTGCCTTTGCCTTTTCAACAAGATGTTGAAATTGCAGTAAAAATTGATTATATTTTTATAATTGAGATATATAAATGTCAGTGTTAAATTCATACATGTTACCAATAATATTATAGTCTAGACTTTTCATTAATGCATTTTAGTAACCTGCTTGACAAACCTGGCTTAAAACTTACTAGCTTTGTACTTTGTGCAAAATACTGTGCTGTAGTAAATAACTGAAAATGCAGATAACTTCATACAGTAATTTCACAGAATCTATCTGAAAATATATATATTCTTTGAGGTGACAGATTTTGTCTACTAGTAAACTTCAAAGGGTTAATATATTTTTCAGACACATGCAAGTGTTGTCTTTTTTTTAAATCCATCATTGTGCTCTGTCTAATAAAAATTACTTTAAAATGAGTTAGTGGTATTTATGTGGGATAAACTAGAATATGAACTATCACATCTTGGATGACTCTGTTTCATAAGCATTTTATGTTAGGAGTCATGCACAAAGTGCATGGTCTTAAAATGAAATACAATTAAAAACATTTTGTATATAGTATTTGGAATTAGTTACTAGTTAGTGTTAAACAGCAGGGACTGAGTTCATAGCTCATGTAAGAGGGCGCAGGAGATCATGTAGGTCCACAGGAAAGCTGTGGAGATCAATGGTTTTACATAGGGTTTTTTTTATATAATTTTTTTTTTGTACATAAAATTCTACATTTCACATACAAATTTTAATTTTACATACACAGTTGACAAATCCCGCATGTAAAAATGCAGTCAAGGATCAAAAGTGTGAAATGCAGGGTTCGGTTCCCACATCTGACCAGTTAGAAGAAATGGGAAGAGAGAAAACAAAGGTGTGTGTGAATGATCAAGAACTAACACCCACAATAATCTTTTACTCACACCTTGCTATTCTGACACCAGAGTGATCGTTACTTAATTACACGCACAAAAAAAAGGAAGTGGTCAAACAGGACTTTAAAAGATACTTTCACTTTTGTGATGGTTGAAATAAACTTCACTTCTGTAATACGTACGTTTTCTCCCTGATGATCTGAGTAACTCCTGTTATAAACCTAAGAAATTCTGTGTGCATATTTGAACGCACAGGGTTAAAGCTGTCTATGGCTATGAATCATTTGTGTGTAGTCTCAGTAGGACTCAGTACAGGACTCAGCAGTCCTGTAACGAATGAGGAGGATGGTGATATTAATGCTTGATACACCCAGCCGTTCCGCTGATCTGCAGCATAAGAGGACCTATAGTTCACCTTCTTTCAGCTTCCCCATTGAAGCTTCAACCAACAGCTGCAGAATCCTCCTTGCAAGTATTCCTTCCAGTTCACAGTTTTTCTTCCTGTATTTATTCTCATCTTTCTCCTTGCAAGTAATTTAACCATGGTTTTTATTTGCCTGTCTTTGGTTACCATCTAGCAGAGCCTGGAGTACAATTGGAGTTGGATTACAATACTGGGAGTTTGAAAAGTCATTACAAAATACTTTTGTAAAAGTAATCTGTTGTTCGAATAAGCCCTGGTCAAAATGTTACATCCGTTAATATACTGTGAAGCTGCAAGTAAACCTTTTTAATTATTCTGAAAGTGAAATTAGGGAGAGCAGGAGCGAGAGGGACAATCATGAGCTCTTCAGAGTCCTAAATCTGAGGTTGTTAAGGTCATTGCATGCTGTCATTAACTACTGCAAAAATATTCACTTAAATGATTAAAAACTACCTATGATTGCATAAAAAAATACGTTGTGTAATAACAAAGCTGTATGAATGCTTTATTTGTGTATTGAAGAGTTTCACTAAGTGGTACTTGAAATATTAAATCAAACTATGTTTTATAAAGGACCTTGAATACTTGACTTATTGTTTGATATGACTGTCATTAACAAAATGGTCCTACATTAAGCATTTGATTAAGTCTTACTATTAGCAGCCTAGTTCATATGCAGAAAAGTTCCTGCTAAGCCAGCACTGAGACCCAAACCGAACTTGTTCAATAAGTTTCTGACATTCTAGTGGAAAATTCAGGTTCGCAGAAATTTCAGTGCAAAAGTCTTTCTCGTTTTAACCATTGTCAAGATCATGCATGCTCCAAGTGTGGGACCAGCTTGAGATCTCGTCTGTCAGAGGCTTCAGTAACGGCAGCGCTACAGGTGTGATGGGTGGGAGGAATTCTTTTGGAAGATACAAAAGACATTTATTTCAATTTTGCACTTTTATCCGGGACTTTGAATTTAGTTCGGGAAATTGCAGCGACAGCCTGTGCATTTTGGTTTCGGTTTGTTGTCTTTATTTCTAAAGAGGTGATTCCTAAACAGGTGATACTGTTCTCGGTAGTAAAATTGCAAAGGGCAAGATTGTGGCTGTATGATACATTTAATATACGCACCATTGTTTATTTTCTCATGTTTTTTAAAAAAAAGTTTAGTAAAAATTGTCACGAGACATGGGTTTTCTTAGTTGCTAACCAGAACCATTTTGTGCGCTGGGCTGGTCCAAATGATTTTTTTAAAAAATCCAGGAAAGGGAAAAAATAACCCTAAACTCCAACCCCTTCCATCTTGGCTGTTTTGAAAAATGTTTGCACAGGAACTGTCAAGTTCTTTCTTGACTCATAAATTATGTTATCTGCTTTTGGGGTGGTTTTTTTTCTTTCTTTGTTTTTCAGGTAACTTTGTGAGAACCATTTTGCAGCCTGCCATAAGGTTAATGAAGAGCAAAGCTGCTGTTGTGATTCCAGAAGGAGGAGCAGGACATGTTTTCCAGTGTTCTGCTGAAGTGGTTGGATTAGATGATTCTCTTACAAACCTCACAGCCATTGAAGATGCTTCCGAAGGCTGGCCAGCCACTGCTCATGAAACAAAGGAAATGGAAACATCACACCAGGGAGAAAATTCAGCATTTTCCTTTCTAATAGTAAATGGTAAAGATGGAGACAAGCAACTTTTTGTGGATCTAGGTAAATACAATAAGTGCTTTTAAACCTCTTTGGGATGCAATAGATGTTAAATGAGATGTTCCTTAATCTTTGATTACAGACACTAAGAGCAACAGTGTTCTTATTGTTGTCCCTACGGTCAGAATTTAAACCAAATACAATATGTGCTGAAACCGAGGTCATAAATGCTGTGCTTTAAAGGAGCCTTAGATTCTTGGTCCATGGAACTTCTTACATTACTGCATTTAATTATTTTGTTCTGAAGTTTGAAGAAACTCTTGCCACACAAGACTCTAATTAATTTTGTTCCTAAGGACTTAATGCTCCTATTTGGATTAAAAGAGGATAGCGTATATTGCTTTCTTGTCATTTACGTAAGAATTATTTATTGCTTTCTCGTGACTTATGGAAGAAGTCTTACAGGCGTGTCGGTCTGTATTGTTCCACATGTGTGAATTGAGCCTTCTTCCCCTGGTTGGAATGGCACTTGTTAGGCTTTAATGACACAATCATAGAAATTTGGGGTTGGGCACTTCATGCCCCAGCTGGGCTTAGCTCATTCGTGGTATTAAAATGTTAAAAAGATCCAGGAGCACAACACCCATGGTCAAACTGGAGTTTGAAAGTTCCACCCTTCTCTGTGCCCATAGGTGGTTTCTCTGCTTTTTGCCCTGTCTCAGTGCAATTAAAACAGCTTAGCATGCTTTGGGACAGAAGCATGTTACGTACTTGAGGACTTCATCTTGTTTTTTCTGAGAATTCTCTGAAGAACACCCATTCCTTCGAATTCTTCTCGTGGAATTCAGGATCACTTTTATCGCTGGCCTGCTCAGTATCTCTGACTTGTTGAAACATAATCCCCAAGTTGGCCCTACAGTAGGCTTCTACATTACTGATTCAGGATTACTTTGCACCTACTGTTCAAAATTCCTTCAAACATATTTGCCAACGGAAATTAAAACCAAATTGTTTACTGGGTCACCTTTTAAAAATCTGATATTACTTCCCCAAAATCAACCATCCTCAATATTTATGTTACGCATGTTACCTCAAAACTGGAAAGCTAAAATCAAAATAGCTGGAAATACTGAATTGCATCACGAGGCTGCAGTGATAGAAAGTTCTGTGACATTCCTGTTGTATGAGTGCTTTACATTCTTTTTATCTTCATGAAAATTAAACGCAACCCACAAATAAAGCACCCACCTCCTCAATAAATTCTTAGACAGATTAGGCAATGTTTAAAGATACTTGTTCATTTTTTGTTGTTTGTTTTTGAGATTGGAAGTAAATTTTCCTGATACGTGCTTCGGACAAGTGGTGGCTGGTCCACAGGAAATAGGAAGTTTGATAAATATAAAGTCCTTTCTGGTTAAAATAATTGTGCAGCCTTTTATGCTCAGTTGTATTTCACAAAATTGGTGCGAAAGCACCAATTTCTTACACTGAAAGGAAACTTTTAGCAATGGTAATGTCAGAATGATTAAAATGCCTATGTAGAGGTGTCGAATGTTTGTCTTAATAACATAAACATAAATACACAGTATTAAAATATAAATATTAAAATATAAATAAAAATATACGTGTACTTTGTTGTGTATCTTGCATGGGATGTGAGCCGAAGTCAGAGTTTTTGTCCGTTTCCTTAGACCCAGCTAGGGGTCTAAGGAAAGCTGTTTAATTTAAAAGTACTAAGTATCTTAACTCCTAGCCAGCATTGTTTTGTTAAGAAATACTTGTTTTCCTGTAGGAGTTTATACAAAGAACAGAAATTTCCGGATGTATAAATCATCAAAAGCAGGAAAAAATGTGATTCTGAAGATAGCAGAGGATAATCAGTTTGTCCCTAACTGTGAAGAGAATGTTTCCTTGGAAGAAGCATATTTTCTTTCCTCTTTGATCTGCAACATCAGGTAACTGTTTCATTCTGATAGATTTGAAAATATTTTTAAATATGTACTATTGTGATTTTAGTGATTTTTCTCCTGCAGCAGTTACGAATAACTACTACGAATGGGCATTTCTTCCATGAACATTGTTACAGTGTAATTTAGGAGTTTCCATTAGAATTCCTTCAGTTTGAAGAAAAAATTTCTTGGGACTGTATTTTTATTATTTTATTTTTTTTATTAACCCACCTTCAAATGGTTAAAGAACACGGAACAGGTGGTATGGCTTCCGAGTTGTGCTTCATTTCTCTATACACGCTCGAAATGCTGAAATGTAACCATTATTATAGTTTTCCGGTCAATTAAATATGAAGAGTCTAAATATTTTCTGAAGCATGATTTTAAAAAAAAAAAAAAAAAGGATTTTTGTCCATATTTACTTGCATTTCCTATCTGGTGCTTAGGTTGGATACTGGTACATATAATAATGAAGTTTTCTGTATCTAAACCTCTGATACATCTTACCCTGACTATATCTTAAGATGATCCCAATCATTACTGCAGCAGAACAAAGGTTAAAATGGTACATCCCTCTGCATGATATTATGTATAATATTTTTATTAAAAACATACATTTGTTGTGACTTCAGTTTTTATATTCCGACATGTTCGTTGTCCTGAGCTGATGCCAATCTTCCCACAGCACAAATTGTGCTGTGTATTTGGATCATAATTATGGGCTGAGTCTGCCATAAACATGGATGAGAAATTCTGCTGTGTTGAATTTAGCTTTCTGCGGTCATTTGGCTTCCCGCTGGTAATACGGCAACTCTGTGAACTCTACGGTTCATGAGAGAGAGAAAAAAAAAAAAAAAAAGAAACCATTCAATGTGTATATATGCATAAATACTACATCTAGAGCAAACGCTGCTCTAAGAGTGTGGCCCAGCAGTCTTTAAATGGCTGGGTCCTGGGATTTGTGCCAGGAGCCCCATGTTGGTGCTCTGGAGGAGGGATCCCTGCCCTCTGCTGGTGTAAGTCAGAGGAAACCCGCCAAACGAGAAGAAAAAGTGCTGCAGGGACAGTGGAGGGGGTGGCGTCAGGATGACAGGGTGGCTGAGGCTGGCAGGGCGGCTGGTCCAACCCCAGCTCCAGCAGGGCCACCAGGACTGTGTTCTGTTCTGCCACTCTGCGTTATGTCACAGCATGTTATACCATACCATGTAATACTCTAAGAATCACAGTTTTCCTTTGGCTTCTCTCTTTTCTTCAGAGTGAGGGACGACACAAAGGTTCTGTCATCTGGCGAGGAGGAGAGAAGAACGTCTGCTTTTTTAAACAGGAAAACTACTGGAAGCTGTAGAGGTACCTCAAGCCTTTGCTACTCTATAGGCAAAAAAACCCAAACCTCTTAAATTTGACGTACTGTGACTGACACCCTGGATAACCTCTAGAAGAGGGGTGGCCTGAATGCCACTTGCCCTCCCCTCCCGCCCCCATTGCTGTCCCATGCAGTTTAAAGATGGACAGGAAATCAACACTGCGTTTAAAATCCTTTTATTTAAGGACTTGGTATGATTCACATGCATTTGGTGTCTGTGCTTTATATAATGTGTAGCAATTACCTACCACAGTGACAAACCCAGTAACGGTGCGTATCGGTGGTCTTTGTTGTAACAGATTCCATGGAAGGTTACCAGGATTCACCATATCCAGAAATTGATCATTTTGTTCGCTCTTTGGTTAATAAAGACGGGGTGCAAGGAGGTAAAGACCACTTTACTATTTACAAATGAGTATTCCGCAGCAGTAGTTTTAAAGATTTAATTTTTTTTCCCCCAGGGATACGGCGATGGAATTATTTCTCTCTGGAAGAAATACTTGTATATGATATTTCTGGTTACCGTTGGTGTGAAAATATCGGAAGAGGTCACAAAAGTAACAACATAATGTATGTTTTTGAACTATTCACTTTAAAATGGCTTTTATTTTCCTTCTCAACTGTTATTCTGTAAAAATGCTGAAAAACATTTTTACAGATAAGTTTTGCCAGTGACTCTGCAAGGACTCAGACTTCATATCCTTTGGACATTAGAATTGCAGAATGTCATTAGTAGAAATGTTTTCACTTAAAAATGATTCTATGTAACACTTAAAATAACTGAAAGATAAGGAATGTGTTTTTGAGAAAGATAGATAGATATATATATATTTTAAAAAACCCACAGCCACTAGGCTTGATTAACTTGGTGTTTCTCAAGCACAGCTGGAAAAGCTGGGTTGTCTGATCAGTTGACAGGAAACACTGATTTTATCTGGCTTTTATAGTGAAATTATCTGTAACAGCAGCAGCAACAAAATCTTATCTTGCAGTTAGGTCCCATATACTAATCTTACTTTAATGACTTTTTCTTCCAAGCTTAATGTAAATAAGTTAACTAAATTTCATTTTTGAATGTTAAACGAAATATATTTTTTTTTTTAGCTTAAGAAACCTGAATTTTATTGGAAGTATGTGAGAAGCATGTCAGAGCATGAAAGCAATATCCATAGATGGGGACAAACCAACCCTGTCCATTGGGTGTCAGAGTTGCATACCATATGCATTCACTTCATTTATGCACTGTTACTAAAACCTAAATTATTTCATTCTTAGGATTCTGGTAGACCTAAAGAAGGAAGTCTGGTATCAAAAGTGTCACGACCCAGTCTGCAGAGAACAAAACTTCAAATCGCAAAGTATGTATTCTGTGATTTCAAAGCAATTACGCTTAAATACTTTTTGGAATGTTAACTTTACTTAACGCTATATATTTGATTTAGGTTTTCCATTACCACCTCGGCTCTGTCTCCCTTTTCTTTTCAAAGAGGTATGTTTTTGTCCTGTTGCTATATGCTGAAGTTCTTCTGAGTAAAGCTGTCTCTGGAAGTCCCCACTAACGCGGGCTGTTGAGCTCCATACAGGAGTTACGCTGGTATAGAAGAGCTCTCTGCTGGGGTGGCAGCTCCATATAGTCCTTCTTAAGTTCTCCAGTAGCAGATCTAGCATAAAAATGGTCAGCACAGATAAAGCCTAAGTTACTGGAACAGCCTAATCTCACCTGGGACTGAACACGGTCTTCCGCTGTGGTCTGAGCAGCAGTTCCCAGTGCACAAACCACAAGAGCGCTGCCGATGCAGAATGGAAACCCTGCCCAAGTTAAGCTCTGCTCTGCGTGTTTGAGTTCATGCTGGGCCAGCTAAAGTAGAAGTGATCCTGCAACACTTGAGTCAGTCGCATCTAAGTCAGTGACCCTCAAGTTTGACGTTCACATAACTCCATTTTAGTGTATGAAAGCAATTACGTTTACCCACACGGGTAGAATGTTTAAACCGAGCTGATACTGCAGCTAGGCTCGAAGGCCTGAACAGAATCGTTTTTTACGCTGAGTAAGAGTTGGCGTCTTTGCAACTTTTAAATTTACACTTTACGCTTTTAAATGTCATACTACAGAATGGCACATTAAGTGCTACTTAAGCAGATCATCAATAGCTATTAGTGTTATTTCATAGAAAGTGTAATGTAAATGCATTTTCAGATCCTGACAGTATCTTTAAACAGACACTGAAATTAGTTTTAACCTTCTGTTATATTAAGAAGCTGCATACAACAGACTACTTGTAGTTTGCTAGAAAAACAGGAAGTTTTTATTCCTATTAAAATAGGCTTCCACGGAGTAAAGCAGCTATAAATTAACCTGCCTTGTTGACCAGCTCTCTATGTATGCATTAGATGTGACAATATGAGTTTCAGGCTTTGAGATTAGAGCAGTTAAAAGGTTTGAAGACTGTTTTTGTATGGAATAAATAGTATTCTTGTTTCTAAAAGGAAGAAGAGTGTACACCGATGGATGAAAGGGGGAGCACAGAAGAAAAAGCAGAACCACATTCTAATGTGTTAGACTTGTCAGAAAGCTCAGTATCTCTAGAAAAAAGCTTGTCTCAAGACTTCCCGTGGTCAGACAGTGAGGGGGACAACACAAGCGACGATGCTTGTTTCCTAGAAGCTACTGACGATGTGGAACTTGCTGAAGCTGCAAGTGATAGCCTGAATTATGCCACGGAAGAAATTCCTGATGAAGTTCTTTTGGAAGCTTTAGGGCAGCAGGACACGTGGACTAAAGGCAGCAGCTGACGACAGACCTGGCTGGCAAACCGACCACTAGCGCTGAAACCAGCTTGAACACAAGGTGCATTATCGCCTGCCTTCTGCGAAAGCCGCTGCCACGCAGGTCAAAAATGTTCTTCCAGAGCTGTAACACAAAGAACTGAGCAACAAGTATCCTTGCAACTGAATGATCCTGAACAAGCATGAGGAGATCAGGGAAGATTACACAGGGCTGAAGAGTACTGGACTGAAAACTCAGGAATTGCTGCTCCAGGTGTAGCACTTTTAGCACTCACTGCTGTACAGTTTCTATTTTGTTAGCTGTATGTCCAAGTTTTACTGATAAGCCAAGTAAAACAGATTTCTTCACTTACAGAAACAGGAGGAAATTTTTTATTTCAAATACAAATTTAATAAAAATATACATCTAGCAATAGTCAACCACTGTCTAAGTGTTCTCTTTTGAAAGTGTATATATTGCATTCAAGATCACATTACTTTAATAGCCCAAGATTAAAACCCAACATTGTCAACAGAGCACAGAAAAGTTTTACTACTTTAACTGGAATTGCTATTTCATTAATTTCACTGACATTCTGACTATTTGACAACAGAAGGACACAGTCTCCAATTAAGTCACTGACTTCTTTTAAATGCTGAGGCAAAATACAGCAACAATGGTTAAACAAGCTTTAAGCACTGACCATTCTAATAATTGTTCCTAACGAATGTCAGAGTCTATTAAAACGACTTAATGTTTCTCTGGTAACTTCCCTCTTTGTGCAGCCAGAGCCTCTTCCAATTTCATGTTAATATTCTGAAAGTGTCTTTCTGCTCCTAGAATTCTCCGCGACTCCACCAGAAGAGCAGGGAGGCTGGAAATTCCATACTGTTGTTAAGGAAATAAAATGACAAGGCAAGGCTTTTAACTCTTGGAAAATCTGTATTTATTTTTCCTCTATCTGAAATGGTGCAAAGTGATTTTTAAGAGTGAAAAAGAGTCTTCTGCAATGGGAGGATTTCCTTACACCTGGCAGGAATGTGGAAACGGAAGAGAGCACACCAGGTCTGCGCCACGGTGAAAGGGAAGGAAATACAAGGTCATGAAATACAAGCGCTGTCCTTGGCATTAACTGCCTTACGGAACAGACATGTAAGTACCAGAGCTTTCCCCACCTTTGAATAAGAGCAACAAAAGAAACTGATTACTTGTTTCTTACTGTTAATCTTTCTTCAATTTCTATTAAAAAAATGTTAGATGTGAGGACAACCGTTACCCTTCTATGTCCTTTCAATTCCTGGACATAGACAGCAAGGGAGCAGAATCCTCTCTGAAATACTTTCGTTTCAAACATGAGACCCAAAAAAATGTGTGAGATACTACAGTACAGTTACGGCAATGATTCTCAAGTTGTTTCCACAAAGACAATTAACAAAATATTGCTATTCAGTGTAAGTTAAACGTTAACAGAAATACCCACCAGTCCAGGAAATAAAGAAGGGCGGGGGGAACCGATCCAGAACAGTTCAGAAATGGACAGAAAATATGTACTTACTACCACTTTTTCTTCTGGGTTTTCTTCTCTATAATCCAAACAGTCTTCCTGTAGCTCCTTTAAGTCAGTAAGTAATTCGGTTGCCTGCCACAAGGAAGATTTCCTTTCCTGTAACTCAGCATATTCTCTTTGCAGTTGTGTCAGTTGCGGTTCAGCTCTGAAAAAGATCAAGGCTTTGATGACTGTATCTGCATTTTTGTTTCCTGAGGAACTATGAATGTATTTCCCTCTGAAGAAGACTGAAGGGAAAGGTAAGTGCCCGTTGTTCTGCACCTGCGCACACCTGAGATGCTTATGCTGCAGCGTACTCGGGATCTGCAAACGAGAGACGCCACTGCCTGAGGGAACAGGACGGCTCAATCCCTTACATCAGCGCTCCGAAAACACCAGCAGCCCTTTTCATTAACGGTGTTCAACAAAGAAGCTTTCTTAAGATGATCAAAGGGTTAAAACACAACAAATACAAAATGCAAAGACAGCTTTCAATCTGTGAGGGGGGTTCAAACCCATATTGAGGGATGCCTTTATTTATTTCCTCGAGTGAAGTTTGTCCATAGCACTTACTGCAAAGAAAACAAGACTCTCGTGCCAGGGAAAGGGCTTTTCATCTGCCTTTGTGGCTCCAAGCCCCGGGTCCCTACAGAGTTAACTTACAGCGTGTATGTCACCAGTAACCAGATGGATTTGGGGAAGTCCAGTGGTTCTTCCAAATAACATAATTTCTGTGTTGTGTATCCAAATGATACTTCAAAGCTAATGCCAAGTTAGAGAAGGGGAATTGGTGTGGCCACACGAGACGGAAGCAAACCCCATACTCAGAGACATCCCTGCCAAATTGCAGAGGTGAACGAAATACATTCTCCACTTCAAAACCAAAAAAGCTCTTTGCAAATTTATGATTCATCCCCTTTACAATTCCAGTTGTAATGTTAAGTGTTTTTCCTGTGAATGTATGGTCCAAAATACCATCCCCCTTACCAGTTAGCTAGGAGAACTTGCAAGAATGACTATCTAGGCAACTGAAATATGGAAAGGAAAGCTTACCCTGAGCTTTTGTAAAAACAGTAAAGCAATACAGAAGTAGAGTTTCATCAAAATAAAATGAAAAAACATAAAAGTTAATTTCACCTCTAGGTTACAAAACACCAGACTCCTTAAATTCTTCAGGCTATTATTTTGCCTCATTAGAAACATACCCAATTAGCTCTTCCCTGAGTTGCAACAGTCGCTGCCTTTTCTTTTTGATGTCTGTTATTACCTGAAAAAAATAGTGGGGAAAGTCTTTGGAATGCTTCTGTAACTTCAAAGGCAAACAACTCAAATTTCATTGGCTTTTTCTCTTTGAGGTTTTATGCTTCTGATTCTGGGTGTGGAAGATGCCGAGATATCAGACCTCATAGACTGCCATATTTGAAATTCATATTTTAGACATTTTAAAGAACTTTGAAGTGTTAAACTCTCATCTCCATCCAAAATTTCTCTTAAGGAACACTGGATTTACAAGCATAGTAAAGGAGTTTGTGACATTTTGAACTCCAACACAACCAACTCCAGCAGGTTTTTCTTTGTTTCTGTTCTAAAAATGCAGACTAAAACGAGTATGTGTTCAGTATGATTGCCATAACTAAGGAACTGAGCATAATTAAGCTTTCTTTAATACAATATCCAATTTAAAAACAAAACCAAAGCTAATCATAAATTTAAATTTAGCAACTACAAATCTGATTTTAAACACATGTATAAGAGGCAAAATAAGGATAACTGAGTGGCTGTGAATGCTAGACGTATTTAAATTTTCATTTTACATGCAGAGTAGCTTACCATGTTACCTCAAATTAACAAGACTTCAGCACATTAATTGCTACGTCCCAGAATAAGCTTTCTGTTGACTTTACTTGTTAAAAGCTATTTTGTCATCAAAATGTTTGCGGAAGAGGTTAATCCGGGCAGAAAGCCTCTTAAATCTCTCTGCTGCAGGGCATTCACCTCTCTCTTGATGAGAGCACTGCGATGTTTTCCTGCTCTTACACTAGTTCCTTCTCCTGCCAACACTTCCCTCTTGCATTTCCAGCGAGTTACCACTCGCTCCAGATGAAGAGAGGAACCGCCTTCCTCTGAACAACAACTTTGCATGTATTTAGGGAACGCAGCTCCCTTGGACTTCTCTCCTTTAAACTAAACAATCCAATTTCATCCTCACACGTCACCATCTTTGCTGCTCTCCCAGATTTTATATTCACCTATGTTTCTTGAAGGTTAGTTCTCAGTATTTAATTGGCTCGCCAGAGGCCTCACCAAGAAAACAAGACTCTCAAAAAAGAAAAAAAAAAGAAAAAAAAAGAAAAAAAAAAGAGTAATTCGCATGCATAGATACCTACGCATCCTAATGTGCATTCCTTCTTTTTACACCAGTATAGCAGTATACGTACGGAGTCTGCAATCCATCCTATTTACTCAGATCTTTCCCAGAAAACCTCTGGTGGTTCTCTATCCTCTATTTGTGCAGCTGATTCTGTAGTACAGTACACTTTATTGTGGATGATTTTATTTCTTCTAGTCAACTTCCTGAAATTTCAATGCCCGCCTCTGTATGCTGTACAACCTAGTGATATATATGTATTTACCTTCGCATTTTTCTTCTTCGTATTCTTTAATTCCTGGATTTCCACTATCTACAGAGGAAAAGAATTACAGATTGACTATGGATCTTGATTTCATCTCCAGCCTCCTAAAAACACAGCTGCATGAATTACTTTGGAATAACATAAAGAGCTATTTAAAAACACCACCACTGGTGGGATTTATCAGTTGTGTATCAATTCTTTCCTCTCTCCTCGCGCCAAAAGACGAGTGTTGCACAGAATCAGTCATCTTGCACCAGTTAGCACCAGTAATACTCCTTGTACCAATTAGTGTGATACTACCTAGCTTAATTTTTCTGTAACTTTATTTAAAATGTATATATCTAATAATTTTAAAACTTGTCCATTCTAATGAATCACTTAGAACTATAGTTTTAGTACTTATCCATTGTACTTATCACAACTCATACAAAGCTCTGAGTTTATTTTACTCATGATTAGTGAGAAGAAATCCTAGTTTTCCAAGCGAATGAGCTTTTTACAGTTAGGTTCAAACTGTTCATTAAAAAAGGATGATTTCCCTGAACTACGTTAGAGGCCTTAGTCAGGCCTCTACACAAGAGTCACTGAGATGCAGTATAAAGGTTAAATCATCAACCTTTTAAAACTCTAGCCCATGAGCTTTTAAAACAGTTTTATCCTGACAAGAGATTAGAAAGTTTAAAGTATTATAAAATAAACGTGTAAAGGACAACATAAACCTATACGCGTTTTGCCTACAATGTAATATACAGCTCTGTAACCGCCACCACAAAATTGATTTTATTTATGGTCTACTTACAAGATCAGTGATTTGGTCCTTGAAAGCCAAACAGAAGCCATTGATGGCTTTTCTACAAACGTTTGATTCTGTCCTTTCTCTGGAGGAGTCAGAGGGACAAAACACAACCCATTGGGTTTAGTAAAGGAGAAATCTCATCCAAAAACATTCCTTTGAGTAAAGAATAAACCCCAACATTAAGCAGCTAATAGCAAAGGCAACCACAGGTCTTTCATATACTAGCAATAGCTTAATTTCAACATTGAAAAACTTCATCTGAGATGTGCTGTTCTTACGTCTGGAAAAATATCAAACTCCTGGAGACCACCTCAAGATCACAGAATCCTAATAGTCATTAAAATAACATCAGAATGTAACCATGCAATACCGCATTCCCTAAATGACAGCCTATTAGCAAAAACACAGCTAATTTGTTTTTAAAACGTTGGGTATTCAGCCACAAGAAAGCAGAATATTTACCTGCAATTTGCTGCAATCTTCTCAAATTCAGCCAGAACAACATCCAGCTCTGTAATATCTCTAGGAGATCTCTTCAGCTCTTTGGGACACCAAACCTGAACAGAACACGGGCTATCCACTGAAAGAACAGAATAAAGACAAGCACTGTACAATTCAGGTACGTGTTCTAAAATAACAGAAAAGTGTTTGTGCTCACCATTAAAATAACCATCTTAAAGTTATGAATATTTTAATATGAAACTTGAGAAGAGGGAAATATTAATTATTTCATCTGTCTTTGATGATGGAACTATGCTAGACTTATCTGGGAACACCTTAGAATTCTATAAATTATATACAACTTACTGTTCATCATTTCAAACAAGTCCAGGAGCACGTTCTTACACTAACTGATAAACTCTACAGTGTACTGTAGATACAGCTCTTTGTGCTGTAAAAATCATTAGCCTGAGTTTGGGCAACCTCCATGACTCAAAGAATCATGAGTTGTTATACCATATTTGTGTACGTTTTGTATTTATACCATATATGCTTCAAAAAAAGCTATATACAAATATGTTTCTTTAAACTTCGCAATAGTGTTATTAGTTAATTCCACAAAACCTTAAGGCAGGTTCTTCACGCACTCCCGAATGTAAATCCAGCACTTGAATGTGACAGGGTACAGTTCAAAGGAAGCCAGATGACACCTGAGAAACAGTTTCTCTACACCAAAAAACACCACTGCCTTGAAGGTGCCTGTCTCAGAGGTCTTTATATGAAGGGCTGTGCCCACGCTGTAAGTCAGGGCACCCCAAGCTCTGCCCCACAGCCCGGAGCCCCAGGCTCCCAGGCCAAGGGACGTAACTCAAGTGTCTCAGGGCTCCGTAGCCACGGACCCAAGGGGACCCAGCTTCCCTCCAACGGGACCCAGGCTGGGTGCCAGGGATAACGGACGCTTTACCCCTTCAAGGGAGTAATAGACAAGTCCAGGGATGCAAACCGTGGGGATCAGAGCTGTGGTAAGGATAAGAGCTCCTCAATTTAACCATTGATAATGAGTGTCGAGACCAAAACTAGAGCATCCCAGTTCTAGCAGCAGTATGCTGCTACATGTCAGAAATGAAAACCATTCAGTTATGGAAAAGCACTCATCTTGAATGAGGAAAAGCCATACGGAGCTTTGAAAAGTCTACTTTACCAGAAGGATCTGATGTGCTCTTCTCTGAAGGCCGCCTCGTCTTTTTTGCCTGGAATTGAGTAGCATTCAGAGCCTTCTGTGATATAAAAAGCAGATTAATGTCAAAAAAACCCCTAGGTTTACTCATTTAAAATTCTGAGAGATGGCAATTAGGCAGAACACACGGAAGTATTTCAGCTTTTCATGACTGAAACATCAGTCACATTCACTGAGGGCTGTTTTGACAGAATCACAGCACAGTAATCCCACTGCTGGACTGAATTTTACAAAAGGATTTTCAACAATTCCAATGAATTTTAGTATGTAAAACACTTTGATGCAAACTACCGCGTAGCTTCTTTTATCACAGGCCTACTTTCAAAAGTCTGCTGATAACTCTTCCTCTGTACACCTGGAAGCTAAGTGGCCAAAAGCATTTTACACTAATTGCGGTCTAAGTGCGGAAAAAACACTCATTCGAAACCAAGTGGTTTTTGTCTATTTCTAATATATATTCAAGATTAATTTTATCCATGAAAAATTAAATTCTCTCATTTCAATATTGAACAAGTACGAGGGATTTATATTCCATTTAGTATGCCATTCTTTAAGAACGTATGTTCCAGATAGAAAGAAGATATAGAACATATTCGCAAGTGAGTGAGAGAATGGGCTAGAGGACACAGGAACACCTGGCTGTTACATTCCCCATTGAGATGAGACTGTAGCTTTAAGCATTTCACTTGGCCATCTCGCAGGAATACTTTGAGGATTATTAATTTGGGACACAATTAAGTACTAACGAAGTACTAAGAAAAAACTCTCTAATGCAGGCATGGCATGAAGTAATTAAAATTAAATTGACTGATATGCAGCTTTCTCTGTACCTCATTCTCCTTAAGGGATGCATCTTCAGGATCAGCTGTGCTGAATTTCTGAACAACACTGCCAGATGTTTTCGAGCGACGCAATTTTTTACTAGGAAAAGAAAAATATCCACATGTAAATCCAGTACACACTGAGAAAGAACAATCTTCAACCATATAAACAACAAAATCTTAGGTTTTGGGGAACGTTTTGTGTTGCTATGTCACTCGTTTTGTGTCTCTTAAATCAACTACTAAAAGGTTGCAAGTGGCATATAAAGGGAAACAGAAACTTTATCCCTCAAGAGCAACCCTTGCAACAATTAGAAATCCGTTACTACCCGAGCACTGGGATAGCCATGGTGTTTTGAGGAGAAACTTAAAAACAGAAACAAAATTATTACTGAGGATATTTCATCAGGAAAGGAGATGGCTTTCTTGGTGGGGGAGCAGGGTAAGAATTCAAAACACAAAACAATACACACTCTCATATGACTATTATTGTCTTGCTATTTCATTAAAATAAGACCTATTTCATATTTAAACTAAATTTGATTTAACAAATGAGAATCAGGCTAAAACTTGTATTAAAAGATTTTTTTTTTAAAAATTCATTCTCTTCGTTACATATAGTTTAACTGGCTTTTACCTATATTTCATTTTTTTTTACTTTTTAACTTTAAAGACACCAGCATTTAGAGGACTAATTAATCTATCAGAGATCTTTTTAAATCTTTTGATTTGGAAAAAAAATACAGTAAGTACGTAAATCAACATACTGCTTGTAAAAGGCAAACACTAATTTATTCTCCCGTTTCTCTTCTACATTCCCCAATCTTACTCTTTTGGTTTCTCAACTGGGAGATTTTAAGTTAAAGCGTCTGTTTAATAAGCAAGCAGGGAAACCTGACAAACAGAACATTTTTCCCATTTAATCTAAAAAACTAAAGATGAAATTAAACGCTGGCAATTATTATTTTTTTCCACCAGACCTTCTTTCTGCATTTTTCCTTTGCCGTGCTGAAACATGGCCAAGCGACTTGTTTTGCGAATGTTCCTCTCCGTAAGCATCCACAGCGGTACTGTGCAAAGGGTGATCTATAAAGAACAGAAAATAAGCCGTATGAAAATTGTTCCTCTCTGTCCAGGCAAAGAGCATGGACATGCCAGCACTGCCTGCCATTAAGCGTTTAGTTAGGGTGCTTGTGGTTCGCTCACTAATACAAAGGAAGTCTTGTTAAAAGTATTATTTGAGGATTGGGAAAATATATATCGTGAAAAGCTTCATAGTTTCTATGCTCATCCACCTGCTGTTTCTTTACCAACTGAACCCAACGCTGCAGGAAAGCTCAGCACGTACGTATGGCCCACAGCAAGCAAAATATTTTGTACAGTTTATTTAAAGTCTCTCTTTGCTATGGCATACGCCCATCTTCTATACATTTAAACAACTTTCTAAATTTTACCTTTTTTTTTTTTTAATATGAATTTTTAGCTGCTTTGCTGGATGGTATAAGAAGACAGTTACAGCTGCTACAGAAGGTTTGTAAATGTAGAATTCTTGAAGGTGGCTACCAGGATAGATTAAAACTCTGAGAACCTTAAGGTTTTAGCCTGCCTTCCATAGTACGTATCTCATTTTTCAAGCACATTGCCACAAAAGTTTAGTGTTGGCTTACATTAGTGTTAGCGGGCATCCTTTTCATCGTTTTTAACACATACCACAGAAGCGAGGAAGAGCTCTTCACTTTGCAGACTTTCCCTTACGACAACCCTTCTGCTGTGTTGTTCTTTATTGTTCATTTTCAATGCTGTTTCTAGTAGTTGCATCTATATTTCCATAATTTCCTTAGAGTAATAACTATTACAGCTGAGAAACAGCTCTTAGCATTTTCTCTATTCTAATTGCACGGGTTTTCAAAGATTTTTCTTACTGACATTGACTTATAAGACCTATATGTATTTAATAACAGAGAATGTCACACAGGGGCACGTATTCCTTCTAAACTGATTCTCTTCCAGTATACTGAGGCCTCATTGCACAAGTCCCACACGGAGCATGAAAATGGTTTTAATGCTTCACCAAAAATAGCATGGTTTTATGAGGTTACTTTTTAAGTAGAACATCATCCCTGTGAACGTCGAAGTTTGCTGCCACGTGTACTCCTACAACAGCAAAAAATTTCACTTCACAGTTTCTGTAATTTAATAGAGTAACTTAAGATACTGAACTTTCCTTTTAAAATGCAAACTCTTACACAGTCGCAATGTTGTATTGCATGAAATTCTACCACTCAGACTATAAAACTTGAATAGACGGTATTTTTCTTTTATTTGCACGTATTACAGCATTATTCTTGTTACTTCCTAAATGACACAAAAATACCGCCACACTCAAAAAAAACGCTCTGTCTCTCCCACCCATAACTTTCTCTGGCAAAGAAACAACATATTTTCCTAGGAAAGCACTGAAATATTTTGCCCATATGGTTTGTTTGTGAAAATCATACGTTAAATGACATTCAAGTTAATACTAACCAAATGAATCGTCAGGTTCCTCGAGTTGATTTGCTTCTGCTACCTTCAATATCCTTGAGACATCCGGTTCCTCAGGTGGGAGCAATTCCCAGCGAGGACGGGAGCTGGCTTTGCGTTCCTGGATGGGTATGAAATTAATAAATAGCCAGTTCCTCCAGCTTTTTTGAGTGTAAAACAAATGAACTGTGACAATGAATTTCACAAACGTTTGATTAGAAATACGTTTAACTTGGACCGTGTTGACTACTGAGCTGTGATATAAAGTATTTGAAGCATGTGTTTTTTCCTCAGGCTACGTTCCCCCGCCCCAGGAGAAGCGAAGGTATAAAACTAATCTATTCTCCTATTTGATAGTATACTGTAGCATGAGCTTTATCTGATTTTATAAAGCTAAGTGTATAAGCTTAGAAATTTTGTAACAGTCTAGTATCTGGTTTCTATGCTCTGTAGCCTTCTTCTTTTCAGGCATTAAGATATTTTTTCTTTCATCTTTGTATTACATGAAGGTCCATCCTTGTCCAATTTAATGATTCTCACTTTAAAAAAATATGAAAAGCTACGCGCAACTTCTTATAAAAGGTGGAATTTATAATAAAAGCTATGCACAACTACTTATAAGTATTACACAGACACTGGTGTAAAGCAGAAAGGTTGGGTAGAAGGGCATTGGTTTATGAAATATTTGTAAATGTGTCATTCACACCCAAGTGTGGGAGTAAGTTTCCTCACTTCTTTGTGTGTATACATGGAAAGGGAATTACAACAAGAAACGACAAGAAAAGATTACTAGAAATTTACTAGCACTTCGCAGCGCCTCACAGGTTTTGCTGTGGTACCGAATATAGGCACATCACCTATTTCCTCTTTCAGCTGTTCCCTTTTGATTTTACAAGGCTGTTTTCAAACTTTTGCCTGTTTGAAAGCCAATGGCCCGTTTTGCCTGATGATGCACTACTCCTAAAAGAAAAAAAAGAGGAAAAGAAACCCCCCAGGCACCCCAGACAGCTCCCAGGAAAGCCCTACGTTAACGCCTGCACCTCCACAGCCAACGCCACCAGAGCACGGTGAAACAACCCAACGCTTGCTGTTTTCATTCCGCTCAGCCTAGCGAAACTTACCTGTAATTTATTTCCGGAATGGTTTCTCTTCCTTTGCTTCTTTGAGGACATTTTGCTGTTCGATATATGCTGGTAAAAGTACAACTGAGGATACAGTTACCGAGGATGCCAAAAGTTACCTGAGGATACTGAAAATTTGTCCCAGATACAAATCTGCTTTCTCTGCCTCAATACCTGGGAGAGAACGGGAAATCCTCCTTAATCCAATGGATTATGCATAACTCATTTTAAAGGCAGCAAAACTCACTCTATTAGACGAGCCCAACGCCTGACATAGCACGTATAAATCAGTAACAAGACATACATATTAAAAATTTAAAGCAAGGCGATGCATGACGCTGTTTACGCCTTTACTTGTGCTTCACAGCTGCCGTTCCCCTCAGGCCGGAGTCCCCGGGCGGCCCGACCCGCCCCGCCGCCTCAGGCGGGGAAATGGCGGCCGGCGGCCCCTCCGTCCTCCCCGCCCGCCCGCGGGGGACACCAGTCCCCTCAGGGCACCCACCTGCCTTCCCGCCGCGATTCAAACCGACCGGCGGGAAGGGAAGGGGAAGGGGAGGGAAGAGGCGGCGGAGCGCCGGAAGGGGAAGCGGGGCAACGGCGGNGGCGGGGCCGGCCCCGGGCAGGAGGGAGCGTCGGTGTGCGGGGACAGCCACCGCCGGGACTGCTTTAAAAGGGAGTACTAAGGTACTTGTGCTCCAGCACCTGCCTTTTTTTACATTTTAGAGACATGAATGAACAAAAAAAAAATACAATTTCCTCATTC
>VWZL01000804.1:55365-97123 GCA_013396915.1 Stercorarius parasiticus | reverse complement strand
CCCCAAAAAAAAAAAAAAACCCACCACACACAACAAACCAAACCCCAAAACCCAGGTTTTCTTCTCAAAATATTGCTTCTGCACCAAGACTTCCTGCCCATCTAGAAAACCGAGTGAACAAGATCACGTCTACAACAATAACGTGAAACTTCAGGTCAAAGAACTTGCAGCAGTTCAAAAAGAAATTGATGCGAAACATACAAAAATATTACTTGCTCTAATACTGTGCCAAAAAAAATAGTAGGATTTATATTGAAAACTTGCAATTCCAGATCTCTGGCATCTAGTTACTCAGCAATTTAATTGCTAACGGGGGGTTTAGTAATTTGTCAACAAAAACCTTATTATTTGGGGGGGCCCTTGTCATGCCACACCTCCATCCACAGGTCAGGGTGTTCCTCCAGTGATCTGCTGCAGCTCCCACCCCTTTTTCCAACCAAAGAAGGTAAAACAGGGTGAAATACCACTTTGGGATTAACAGATGGAGTGGTCTCTTTATAATTCCAGTTTGCCGGCTATAGCACCCAGCCCCATGTAGAGGTCCGTGAGCTGAAGGTACCGAGCAGTAGCACAGAGTACGTACAGCACGGCTTTGCTGCTGTAGTGAGAAGCGGCTCTTCCAGAAAGCATTCTTCAATGGGATGTATGAAGAACATAAACCTTAGATCTAGCTCTCAACCATCTCACCATGGTAACATTTCACTCTTCTTCCAAGCAGCATACGCTCATATTTGAATATGGTATTGAATAAGTGACAAGAATTTGGAGTTCCTTCAGAAGGAAAGGAATGTATAAGGGAACATACAAAATTACGCAAGAGGAAAAGTCTACCGTGACTGGGAACATTAGTGTGCTTGTTATTTCACAGTAACATCAGGACAGCTCTAAACATCATCTTGGTGGTGATGCTTAATCAATGATGGTCTGATGAATCTACCCAAAAAAATATTTCGTACCATACCGCTGATTAAAGCCACATGCATGGTATAAAGGGGGAAGGGGAAGAATAAAGACCAAGTGCAAGGTCCTCCACCTGGGTCAGGCCAATCCCAGGCACCAATATAGGCTGGGCAGTGACTGGCTTGAGAGCAGCCCTGAAGAAAAGGACTTGGGGGTGCTGGTGGACGAGAGGCTCAACATGAGCCATCAGTGTGCGCTTGCAGCCCAGAAAACCAATCGAATCCTGGGCTGCATTGGGAGAAGCGTGGCCAGCAGGTCGAGGGAGGTGATTCTCCCCCTCTACTCCACTCTCGTGAGACCCCACCTGGAGTACTGCGTCCAGTTCTGGAGCCCCTGCTACAAGAAAGATATGGACGTGCTGGAACATGTCCAGAGAAGGGCCACGAGGATGATCAGAGGGCTGGAGCACCTCTCCTATGAGGATAGGCTGAGAGAGTTGGGGTGGTTCAGTCTGGAGAAAAGAAGGCGCCGAGGAGACCTTAGAGTGGCCTACCAGTATCTTAAGGGGGCCTACAAGAAAGCTGGGGAGGGACTTTTTAGGATGTCGCGTAATGGTAGGACTAGAGGGAATGGATTAAAACTAGAGATGGGACAATTCAGACTGGACCTTAGGAAGAAGTTCTTCACCATGAGGGTGGTGAGACCCTGGAACAGGTTGCCCAGAGAGGTGGTGGAAGCCCCATCCCTGGCAGTTTTGAAGGCCAGGCTGGATGGGGCTCTGAGCAACCTGATCTAGTGGGAGGTGTCCCTGCCCATGGCAGGGGGGTTGGAACTGGATGATCTTTAAGGTCCCTTCCAACCCTAACACTTCTATGATTCTGTGATTCTAACGCAGGAAGGACAACCACCACCATCCCCAAAAGCAGCATAAGAGTTTAAGAAAATCCCAGACTTCACTCAAAAGTTGTTTATGATGATGGTAAGGACACTACCGGTCAGAAACCATAGTGAAGACAGGGAGCACAGAACAAGTTGCATACAAGAGCATCCCTTTCTTACAGATAATGGCCAAAAACTTACACACATGTATTAGACTAAAGCAAAAAGTTACCTTCCAAAAAAGTGTCAAAACCCAGCATTTATGCTCTATTTAGTATGTTTGCAACAGTGGCGAGTTTTACAGCTTGTCAGAGTTACCAAGTTACCCCTCGGCTTGTTGGTCAGCAGCACCTTTCCTTGATAAACAAAGGCTCCACCCAGTTGAAATGCAGAAATATTTATTTTGGTTTCCTTCATTGGTTTTGAAAATTGTTTTGGTTTTATAAAACATAGAAATAGCCAACACTAAGCAAACATTTGAATTCCAATGTAACAAACTACTGCTCTAACAGTTGACTCGGATTTGTGTACCTTAATTGCACACATGTATGAAATTATGCTACAGAGTAGTGCATTACAATCACACACAAATCTTAGTGCAAACCTTGTTGTGCTTGTATTTTACATATATCCATGTTTTCAAAAAACAGCAATGAATGCTAATGCAAAACCAACTCTCTTAAGGATAGCAAAAGACTTACGCTGTAATAAGGCTTATTTCTGCTGATTTCTCAAAGAAAAAGGTAACTAGTCATTTTGTAATTTATCTGGGAATTAGGTTTTTAATCCCTGAACAAATACCTATCCTGTGCCAACACACCGTTCTGTTGGCATATTTAAATACTTCCCATTGCTGCAAAGCATCAGGCAAAAACAAAAACACATTCTACCTGACCTATTTTGCTATTCAGTGAATACTCAGTGGCTCATACATAAAGCACAGAAAACTGAGAGGTTATGTCAGAAGCTCTTCTCTGCTTATAGAGGACCTGGCACATTTTTTTAAAAAAAAAATGCATTTTAAATACACGTTCATTGCAGGGAAACAAGTGGCTAGTACGGGCGCAGTGTTTACCTGACTGTTAGCATAGCCCACAGCCTCCTGAATGGTTTTGGTTTTAGGTCTCTAGTGTTCTTGCCAGAGTTGGGATCCGTTCATTTACAGGGCTGGCATTACTCTGGGGATGTGTTAATGTAGCAAAGGCTGCGCTGGCTGAATTAACCGCATCCGCACCTTCAGCGCGGAACCAGCACATGCAGGCTTAACTCTGAGGACTTCAGCAGTCTCCTTTGGGTGGAGTTCTGACTTCTACCTTATAAAAGTAGATCTCAGAACTGGCTGCAGATACAGAAGGGAGAAAAACCACTCAGATGCCTTGCCCCAGTTCATATTAGGACTAGTGTAAGATGCAATACCAGCTGTACAACTGTAGAGGTGGGGTTTTTTGTTGTGGTTTTTTTTTTTTAAATAGATTAAGTAATCCTTCTGAGGATGCAAGATACTTAGAGGCATTTTCAAACCCGCCAAATCCTTCACGGAATTGACCACTGCAAGATACGCTGCAGACAGCAAACGTGCTGGCAATAAGAAAACCTTAGCTCCTTGGTGCAGGAGAGTCCCATTATTTTTGGCCAAGGAAGTCTTAAATAACTTACATATAGTTACCATTTATAGTTAAGGCTCTTTTTGGAAATTGTAGGTCACCATAAAAACAGTATGCAACACAACTTGACAGTAAGGCAGTGTTCCATTTCTTCAATGTTCCTATGGCAAGTACCCATTTTGTACAAGTTAATGATTGCACAGTTTCCTTCCCTATATTTGCTGTAGTTAAATTACAGATATGAAGGCCAACAGTAGACATCAGACGTGTGCCACTTTCCTCATTCCGTTCGCAGTTACATTTTGGCATTAGCATAGAGTTCATCTATCTGTGACTGGAAATATTTTCGCAGTTCTGGTCTCTTCGCCTTCAGCGTCGGTGTCAGCAGGCCGTTTTCAATAGAAAACATTTCAGTGTGGATGAAGATGTCTTTAACCTGAAAAATAAACAGTTACTAGCCAAGCTGCATTCCTTGGAATAGACAAGGCCATTAAAAAAAAGATTGCCCAGACATGATAACAAAGCCCATCACTTCAAAGATTTTCCAGGTGCAAATTAAAACCAGTTTCCACAGAGTCATATTATATTGGTCATGAGAAATTTAAAAGAATGAGGTGTTCAGTTCTCACTAGCATCTTACCTGTTCAAATGACTTCAAACCAGATTCTTTCCCAATCCTCAGCATGTCTTCCAGAATGTGTTTTTTGAGGTCCTGTGGATACAGGAACACATTATATAGCTTGAAACAGTTGATGCAGAACAGCTAACTGTTTCGTTAGACATGACTCACCTTGGTTTTGCATAGCTCTTCATATGAGCCTTCAAATCCCCTTTTCTTGGCCCAGTTGCGCAAAGTCTCAGGATCAGGTATCACAATAGCTACTAAGAAGGCCTAAAAAAAGGAATTTTTGTCAAGCTTTTTTTTTTCTCCTTTCTTTTTAAAGTCAACGCTTCAGTTCTTACACGTTTGTTACTCAGTGTTAGGTTTTGGACAGCAGTTCTCATCCTGCTGTAAAGTCAGCAGCTTTCTGCTACTTGGAGGAGTGCAGTTCAGAAGCTCGCACTTAACAAGAGTAATTGTCTTAAGACCCACATTCCAATTTACAGTTGCAAAAACCTGGACATCTTGGGTTTGTGGTTTGTTGGGGTTTTTTTAATTGTTTTAAATTATTTTCCCTGCACACTGTTAGCAACTTATGTACAGTCATTAAGTTAAATTACTCCAGCTCTACTACCTAGTCTGAAACTAAATCACTAACATGTTATAAAACTGCTGGCGTTGAAAGTGCATTCAGAACAACTGCGTGTAATGTTAAAAAAATTTTAATATTCCAGTCCCAAAGTTTAGGGTAGGGGGAAGGAGGAAAGGAAAACTCTTTTCTGCAGTCTCCTTTTGCGTTTATTTTTTAAATTACCTGAAGAATGCTTACCTGCAAGCTCTCTCCATGGACAAACACTTGAGCAAGTGCTTCACATCTCAGGTACACATTTTCTATTTTCTCCGGTGCTATGTACTCTCCCTGGGCTAGTTTGAAGATGTGTTTTTTCCGGTCAATGATCTTCAACGTACCATTCTGTTGACAGAAATAACTTCCGCTCAGAAGAGGCACTTCAAGTCAAAAACCAATCTGCACGGCTTAAGCGTGCTGCACTAGATCACATAATGTACCAGAATTAAAACGTAAAAATAAGAGCTTCTTTCTATATATTTCAACTTCAGGTATTACTGTGCAACCTTGTTAAGCTTTCAACAACGGACCAGAAATGCTCTTGCCTGAATTCTGGCTTAATACAAACTTAAATGCTGGGAATGATACAAAACAGTTTATTTATTTAAAGGTAGATTATATAGTACAGTAAAATAGAGCTAGAGCCAGAGTACTGCCAAACTAATGTTAGAAGAAAACAGGCTCTGCACTCACCTAACCTGAGCTAGGGAAAGCCTCAGGACTGGCACTGCTAGTACTTTTTTAGCCCCAGGCACACAGATTTATCTACAACAGTAATTTATCCTCCTCCTAAAATTACTTCTCTTTCACCTAATTCGTTGTGTTTAACACCAAGTATTTTTTGTTTGTTAAATTACTGCTAATAACTACAGAAGTACATTTCAGCTATATAAGTTAACTTACTGGTAGCCATTTCCCAATATCTCCTGTATGAAGCCAGCCATCTTTGTCCAGAGCTTCCGCTGTTTTTTCTGGATCTTTCAAATAGCCACGAAATACATTTGGCCCTTTCACGCACACCTGAAAACAGCCATTTGTTAGTGTGTGCTCCTCTGAAGGGAAGTTAACAAACACTCTTTGCAATAAACGCTTTCTCCAGTGGTTCTCAATAACCCCCCCACCCTAAAAAGGGCAAGATGAAGTTTATGCATTAGGCCAGAAATCTCTACTCCTGGTTTTTGGAGATGTAACATTTTCCATCAGTATAAAGTATGATAAGAAGCAATTGGAAGCCTCTGTTCTCTTCTAGTCTAGCAGCAGTGTTCCTACCTGCTATTTGAATTACCTGAATTTATCAGAGGAAATTTATTTTTGTTTATCTGAAGACATTCTGCCGGATCCAGAAATATTACCCCTCAGCCTGGAAATGCGTCCGTTTCAGCTTTGGTAAGCAGCAGGGGCATTGTGCTAAAGCTAGTGCCAAAAGAGCTGTATATCAAGCAATTGCATGTTTGTTGTCCAAAATAACTTAGGGCTTAGAGCACTGAAGACCTCTATAAAGGAAACCTGCAATTTCCTTAAATTGAAGGTTGTCTGGATTTGTCTACCAAGTGGAAAACAAAGAACAACTTCTCTAGATATAACTGGACATCTATGCATGGACATTATAAGGATCAAAAAACATGCTTACAAGGTATGAGAAAAACACCAAGATAAAAGGTTTCTAGATGAAGAGGTTGCTAGAGAATCAGGTCAGTCCTTACAAGCTAAGTTAAAACAATCTGTAGTAAGAGAACATAGAAGTAGAGCAATTAGTCAGGAACATGGAGCGGAGAGAGCCTGAAGTATTCAGAGATAATCCCAGACTTAAGTATTTTCTTCTCAATGTAACACCCAAGGTTGTTTAAGTTTTCTTGGGTGGGTAGAAGTGGACACAGGACAGGACTCTTATTTAAGGATCAGCAGGACAATAAAACACCTCATTAGAAGTGAGGACAGAGACGTAGGCAAGATAAACAAGACTGAAGCTTGAGATGCCCACTGCACACTGTTGGGAAATCAAAAAAAAGGAGGTTCTGGAGTCCAAAAACCTTGAAAGCTCTACACAAGAGTCCTCAGATGCAAGAAAGGATTCAAACCATCACACCAGCTTGGGAGTGGCTTGGCATGCCTGGATGACAGGGCACGGTCAATGGTATCAGGACTCTAGAACAGATCTAGGGGAATGGGATAGAAAATCCAGTTTTAAGTTAAGGCCAAATGGATAACAACTATCAGTAGGGGCTGATAAAATACTAGGCCAACTATTGGTCTAGAGGATTAGTACAATTATAAAGTGAACAAGGAACTGGCTAAACAATCTTCAGGCACTAATATCAATTCTCAGACTAGAAGAAATTACTAATGTAGTTCAGAGAACATTTCCTGAAAAACTCATCCCAAATATTTTCAGTGCTTACCTCAGCATAGATACAGACGTGCTGTGAACTACAATACAGTGAACAGGAGATGTTGTGAGTAGGAGGGAGATGAGAGTGTTAGTGAGGGTTCTGATGACCTCGTAGAAACAGTACCAAAACCCACGACCAGACCAAGGCCATGTTTTAAGAGCCAAGTCATTTCTGCTATAAGACAGAGCTTATCAGGAAGGATACGAGTAGAGGAGAACTCTGTACGTCCCAGTCAAGTCTAAGGCTGGCTGATCAAACATTTCATTTGTCAGGGCTCCTACAATCACAGGGTGGCAGTAGGTGACAGCTTCTCCCAGTAGAGACAGCAAGCCATTTATCTGTATCCTGCTAACTGGCACTAAGACCTCATCTGCATACCAGCATATCTAATTCAATTCACAAATTTATCCTTCTTGAACAGTGGTAACTGGCAAAAGTGAAAAGCAAGGCTGACAGAATGGAGACTATTGAAAGCTTACGCAGAAAGGAGCGCTAGTGTTTAATCCAGCTGAAGAGCAGACAGTGAGGAGGAACATCTATTTTAGGCAAAAGATAACGAGAGCCGGTTCTATAGCTATGGGCTTCAGTTCTGTGAAACCATTTACAACACTTATTTGTTAAATTCACACTGAGGAAGTTAAGAGTGAAAGACTAAGATGGTACCTGATAATAAATACAGTAGCCCCTTAATGTAAGTCCAAAGAAACTCCTAATGCAGCAAACTTTCACAGTAGGTGCAAGCCAAACATTTTTATATATTTTTTTTAACTACTTAAGTGTTTCTCATTATGACAATTTATACTCAGTTCCTCCAGCAGACCAAGCTTTAAAAGCATAAAGTGAAGAAAAAATTGCTGATGAAGACTAAACATGGGGTCATATGCAAGACAGGAAAGAATCTCGACATTGCTCTCTACTTGTAAACAGTTTCACAGAATGGTTCGGGTTGGAAGGGACCTTAAAGACCATCCAGTTCCAACCCCCTGCCCTGGGCAGGGACACCTCCCACCAGACCAGGTTGCTCCAAGCCCCGTCCAACCTGGCCTTGAACCCCTCCAGGGATGGGGNTAACAGGTCCGTGTCCTTCTTGTGGTGATGGCTCCAGAACTGGACGCAGTACTCCAGGTGGGGTCTCACCAGAGCGGAGTAGAGGGGCAGAATCACCTCCCTCGATCTACTGGCCACCACCAGCCCCAACTAAAGCCTTCAGTATTTCTGGGAATTAAAGCCCAACGATTTATCTCTAGTCTCATACAAGTTAAAACCAAAACAAACGATGATTATATATTGTTTGCAGTTCAGATTAGTTACTTTAAGCTACTTTTTATTTACCCATTTCTCACACACCAACTGTCCCCAAAGCCTCCTGAAAGCATATGAAAGACACTAGTAATTTGCTTCCAGGGTTTGGGGAAAAAAACAAATCACTACATCAACATATGTTCAAGTCTATACACAAAGTTCAAGCTTTATATATTGTACTTGGGGGAAAAAAAATTGGAAGAGAGATCATATAGCATTATGTACAAAGCTGAGTCCTCCAAGCGCAATTTGTAAAACATACAGTTTGTGCAGGCTGCAGAAAAGAGTTCAGAAGAACATTCAGGTAGTTGTCACAAATCATTAGCAGCCTTCATGCTATTTTATCTCCATTTCTCTTAACGGTGTTCCAGACACTTTAAATTACCTCATCTCACACATCACAAGCTGGGTAACAAGCTACACACATCAGCACGTGGCAGGGGGTGGGTGGGGGAAGCCCTCTGCTGGCATTTTACTGAAGGACACATGCAGCTTGAGATTGTGAGCTTCTCTGCTATCTCACAGCCGAAAGGCAGTATGCTGGTCATACAACCAGGAATACATCGTAATCTGTTATCCCACAGTAAGCTGCATTTTCTGCCCTCCAATACACTTTTTTCTGTTTTCCCTCTGTGAATCATTAGCTGACATTGCACACAGGCAAGGCAGGCATCTGATTTTAGGTAGCCATGTTTAGCACTTAAGTAACTGAGTTATTTCTGGAACAAAAAAAAACATTTTCCAAGATTCCATAAGAAGTTTATGTTGACCTTTTGAAACTACTTACCTCACCCTCTCCTCTGGAAGCCAAGTAATTCATTTCTTGTACATCAACAAGCTTGATGATACTGCATGGCATGGGTGCTCCAACATGCCCTATTAAAAACAGTAACGCTTCAATAGCCTGAACTGCTTTTTAGCCAGGTTCTTAAAACAGTAAGCTGGTTACATGCTAAAGTAAAAAAGATGGAAAGCTGATTTCTGGTAATGTACTACAAAACCAGTACAGTAACAGCTTAAGTTTGCTCGGACTGAAACATTAAATTCTCAGCTATCCCTAGAGTGTTACAAGCTGAACCACGAACTCAGGTTTGCTTTTTCTTATAATCTGGATGGACATATTTAAGTAGCAAGAGTCCCACTATAGTTTCAATTATCAGTATTGTTTCAGCTAGGGAGCTAGAGATACAACAGCTGACAAATGCAGACTGTTTGTTCCAACACCAAAAAATGCCACTTAAGTTTCCAGCACTGTGTTTATACACAGCAGGTTCCTGTTCTGTAAGAGTGACAAGGGTTGATACTATGACCTCCTCTCTCCTAAATCCGCTTCAACTTACACGGACAAAGCCTATTACAAGTTTGGATTACTGAACATTCCTAGGTTTTTAGGGGTAGAAACTTCAAGAGATCCCTTCAAAACTTTTTTACTTCACTCAAACGAACAGAATCTTATGCTTCATGACAGGTGTACTGAGGACTAAATAATGAGATCAGGGACCTCTAGAGCATCCTGAAGTGTAACAGACAGGCAGAGCATTAAACACCATACCTGCTGTCCAGTCGCCAGGCAGTGACAGCGAGCATCCAGCTGTGCATTCAGTCTGTCCATAACCTTCATAGAACTAGGACGTGAAACCAGACAATTATTTAAAATTCTTACTTTTCAACAGTTTCTTCATTACCATGAAATTTGCTTCTTTTTCTAGTTAGTTTAAATTTGACTTTAGCAAAACCCCCAGCATCTTCTAAAGAGAGTATCACTATAGTAGGGCTTTATCACAACACACAATTTTAAGTGTTAATGTTCCACCTTCGGTTCCACTATTTACTCAGTTTCACTCAATTTTACATGCTGTGACACCTGTCTAGATCAAAACAAAGCAACAGATGGAGCGAGAGGAAGAAGCTAAGAACAGTGGCGCTAGCAATGACTTCATTTAAGGACAGGTTCATCCAGGACAGCCAGGAACGGAAACCCCATCACAGCTCTGTGATTATTATATACAAGACACATTATCCTTTTCTGTGCAGAATGCATTGCTACACCAGCACACTACTGAAGAACTTCAAGAGGTCACAGAAGCCTCACATTTTGGTGTGTTTGCTATCCTTGAAATTTATTTCAAGGCATTTGGTTCCATCCTGTGCCATTGTTATTCACATTTTACCTCAAAAAGCATATACTTTGGAGAGGCTCTGAAGATAAATGCAATATGCGCAATCTGATTCTCTCCAGTCTCATCTTCAAAGCAACAACACGACAGTTACCATCATTTAATTAGATCCTCTATAGTAGTTATGAATACCTCTATAAGCAAAGCAAGTCCCATAAACTTCATCCAAGAACATTAATTATTGCTTACAGCAGCCCCCCAAAATCTTTCCCTTAAGACAGGTCAGCTGGTTACTTTGGTTATGAAAAAGACTTTGGGATGAATATAGAAACCTCAGGAGACAGAGAGAAACTCTGGAAAGGAGTGAGCACTTACGTAGTCTCCAAGAAGAATGCCAGAAAGAGTTAGCCATGTAATCAGACTACAAGGAATGCTCTAACATCAAAGCTGGAATGAGGTACTAAAATCTTTGTTTCAGGATTAAGGCCAGGAAACTCACCTGACAGCCAAGAGCTGTTCTCAGGAAGGTCAGTACACTTGCAGATACAGGTGCTGCTCCTGTGACCATGAGCCTTACTTTTCCTCCCAAACTTGCCTACAACAGACACAAGATACTGTGGACACCAAAAGCATTTTAGAGAAGTTTCCAGAGTCATTTTCCATCCCTCCCTCAGCCACTGTTCACCTACAGTGCCACCCACAAGTGTTACAGATTAAAGTTTAGTCTCCTATTGCTAGCTGTCTTTCTCGCAGTGTTTTTAGTCTCGTAAACGGCTGCAAGAAGCAACATCTCAGACATACAGTATCTACAAAGACTATGCTGTAGCGTCACTGCAACACACACTTGGCCAAAGGTCTAAAAGAGCTTAAGTTATGGCCTTACAGCAGTGACTATTTTTAGCTGCCTTCTGTCAGCTTCTCATCCATCCCGAGCGCTATAAAAAGCGGCCACAGGGGCACATTGTACAACCAAGGTTAGGGCCATAGCAAGTGAGCACCAGATACAACAGCAGGCATAACTTACTAGTGACCAACAGCACGGAGACAGTAGGGGCTACAGGTGGCACTAAGTCACATTTAGCATTCCTCCTTCAGAAGGACAGTGTTTGCTTTCAAAGCGGTAAGAGAGAAGCACCGGACTGTTTTAGAGAAGCCTCCCTAATACAGTTAGCGGATGTTATTAGAACAAAAGGGAACTGAAAAATGAAGTCGGAAATAAGGCAGTTTTGGGTTTTATTCTGAATTGCCAGGTAGTCTTTATTCAGCGATGAAAACCATACCAGATTATGGCCATTCATATGAAATTCAGCAATTGCAAACTGATGCCTATAAACTAGTAAGTAGACAGGATATGTAGTGATGCTTCACACTTCCAATATTGAAAACACATGTCAAACTGCTGTTCTGTAACACAGTAAGCACATTTGGGGCTCTGTTCTCAAAATAACCATGAGCAAATAAATGACATAATAAAAAGTTCCAATATCCACCATACAAAGACTCAGAGGCTTTCAAGCATACCTGTATTTTGCGGAAGATGACTTTGTCCCAGAAACTGTTATTTCTAACTATACCACTTCTGAGTTCTGCTTCTTTCCTCTTGGAAGCAAAATCCAGCATCCACCTCTTTAATGAAGTATCTGCCTGTCCAAAAATCTATTAAGAAAAATGATCTGTTGTTAAGCCTCACAGACTACCATTCCCTTTCTTACAGAAGCATGCACAGAGACTCTTAGCAGTGAAAGCCAAATAAATTAAACAACTTCTATTGGAAAGCATCTTAATTCTGGTAAGAAATACTTGGATTTGGGCCCCTCTACCTCAGTTCAAGAGATGTCCACTAAAATTATCACTTAACTAATTCTTGTTTCCCATCCAACTGTGTGGTGCTTTTTCAATGTATAGTTTCATTAAAAAGTATGAATGAAAGCTAATGTTTTCCTTTTATTCCAGTTTGATCAAAATTAAGCATAATCCTCACATATCCTGAGGAGCCCACCATCGTAGTATGTAAAGTAACACGGGGTTTTCTGAGGGGATGCAGCCCCTTCAGAAATATTTGAGACGTCTGACTTGTGTATATAACCTTGCTTTTTAGGTTACTTTTCAAAGGCTCCTCCTGGTTGTTCTCAGCAAGTCAGGGCAGACTCAGCAGCAGACCACAGATGAGTATATTCACTTGGAAAGATACTAACCCAGCAGCTCTTCTGCATTAGCCCTGCCCTGCTCCCCCGTTTCCCACTTAACTTGACACGCTAGGTTAACTGCAATGCTGGGTGAGGCTGAAACAGCGCCACAGAAGTGTGAAAGCCTCAGGGCACCAGAGTCAACAAGCAAGACAACATCGTGAAAGAAGAGTCCCAAGCTTTGGCTCAGCTTCTCAAATTCCAGTACAGAACGCATAAGCAGAAACGAAGGTGTAAGTTTTAAGTACTACAGGCAAGGCTTAGAATTCCTTCCCTCCAAACGTATCAGAGTTGCGCTATTTGTTCCTGGGGCCAAACAGGGCCTCGTATTACTTGCTGTTCCTCCAGTCTCCTGATAAGAGCAGTATCCTAGCTAAGACAGCATCAACAGGTCTGTCATTTCTTTAAGTCACAGGACTTCTTGCTCTATCCTTCAGCTCCTCTGGCTGTATCCTAAGCGGAGTCAGTCAGCCACTGGATGTCTTAAAATCTTAAGCTCAAGACAGAACCTACTTCTCAGATGACCCTGATGAGGCAAGCAGCAAGCACCAGAGAGACCGGGGCTGCTGACACACCCTCTCCCCAGCACTCCTAACTGGCTGGTTTATAATTCTCCCTGCTAGAACACGCTGGCTGCTGTGTAGGAAACTTATATGCATCCATGCAAACATAGGCAAACACCTGACCTTGGTTCGCAAATTCCACTCCATGAGTCAGATGCTAAAAGCGTGGCACGCAGATGCTAAGCCTTGAGTTCATGTTGTAGGCTGGACTTAAATAACTTGCTCAGAGCAAAACAGTAAGTCATTAATCAAGCTAGAGAGAACCAAGTCCCCTAGTCAGTCTTTTCAACACTAGTATTTGCTGCCTGAAAGTGTTTTAATGCAAGCAGTATTGCAGAGCGCTTGCAGCTCTATTTTAGAAAGATACACCAATTTGCTAGCATGGCCATTGAACATCCCAGAGCACAACAGTTTCAGCACAGACTTAGAGTCTGTTAAAACCCTGCACAGGTGTCTTAGACTCATGCCTGCAGACTTACCTTGTCAAACATTCTGTTCAATAGCCGGGGTACTACAGGAAATACAGTCGGCTGCAGCGTTTTTAGGTCATCCATAAGTAGTCTGATATCCCCTTGGAAAAATCCTATCCGAGCTCCGTGGCACAGAACCACACACTGTTAGAAAAAAGTAAAAAAGTCTGAAAAGACAACACATATAACACATGGTAGCTGTATGCATACAACAATCCTGTGCAGAGCAGACAGTACAGTATCCCCTTAAATCCTGTCAGCTTCTGGACAAGTTCTGCAGCATTCTCAGCTATAGGATGGGACGGGAAAGACCAAATCGCAAGACATGCCTGGTGTACACAGCCCAAGGACTTTGATAGAATGAGATATAGCACAAAAGCCCCTACGCAAAAAGGGGTAGTTGGTCAAATAAGGCAATGCCAGCAACTCAGAGGCAGCAAGAGGAAAGTTCTGTTTTTCAGTCTATTTTAAATATTTATCAGGCTTATTTTAAAGTACCAGAACTTTGTTCCCTGCTATATACTAAAAAAGTCAGCACGTGCTACGTACTGGTCCAGCAGGGATTTCTGCCTGGTGCTACTTGCTTTTCATTCTCTTGCACTTTCTCTCCCGTTTCACAGGACTGCTACAAGCAGATTTGTTAGGTGATCAAGATGTTCTTTGGAAGATTCTAGCAGACCCACTGATTATTTTTGCATCATTTAAGACCTACACCAAGGAAGGCAGACTTAATCCTATTGCGTTCTATATTCTCTGTTAGAAGCTCCACGCCCCACACCTATACACCCATTTTCTTTCTATTTTGTTTGGGTTTTATTTATTCTTTTTAATAACATCCCTACTCTTATTGAGTTTCTCTATACCTACGTGTTTTTATTTCTTCTGCTTCCTCTGTAACACCTCTTGTGTCATCCCTGCCATCCATTCTCATACGTTCTGCACACAAGATGAGCTAAAGTGTCATTTTTCCCCTTCACCTGTGCTTTGCCACCATCTGCTAAAGCTGCAAATGCATCAGTCCAGATGGAGTGAGCAGGAACTGCCTTTGCTAGGTGGGAACATGTTTGTCCTGTCAAGTTCACTGACCATCTAGCTTCCCTAAGAAGTCAAAAAAAAAAGGAAAAGAGAAGAATCCACAAATGTGAACTTTACAAGAGGGGCAGACTGCTTGTTTCTCACAGAGCCTCTGTTCATACCTACCCCAAACAGTAATAAATCTTTTCTCCTTCCTACCAGAGGCGTCCTTGCTTAACCTCCTTATGTAAATATACAGGTAAACACCTACTTTGTAAAGACCTCAAATAGCTGAGGAATGCTGAGATCCAAACACTTTCTTCTCATTTTATCCTTAAGAACACAAGTTCCCATCCTGTTTCTGCTGCATGATGAAGAGCAGAGCTTTTACCTACAGCGCTTGTACCTTCAGATGCAAGACAGGCATCAGTAAAACAGACACTGAAGTATAACTGGTATCCAGGTTACCAAGAGAAAGAGAGTGCTCTGGAAGCCTACGGCCACCTGTACACCTCAGTTAAGCTCTGTTCCCCAGTCTTCATAACACACATATGTACAGACACATATGTATATACACACTTTTATCTTTTTTGGGGAGAAAGCTGAGGATTCCTAACTGCAATTACAGGACAATTTCTGGCTCCATGTGTCTTTTCACACTTGCGCAGAGGCTGTTTGTTTCCCTACATAAATCAGGACATGACTACCTTCAATATACATAAGGGAGAGGTGTTAATTCAGTTTCAATAAGTATGGTAATTAAATATCTGTGCCTCTACTGTATACAAGAAGCTTGAGGAAACTGCATCCTTTCAATGATGCATGCCACTTAATGATGGGCTCAGAGGTCCTTATTAAGGCTGCCAGTATTAAGACAACATGAGCCCCCCATCCTCAAAAACTGAGCCCTAGGTTTTGCTATATGGTAAAACAAGCTATCCAGGAGAGCTTTAAAGTTTGTCATTAAATAGCATTAAAAACCATTTTAGTTTCCTGCAGGAGTACTCCACTAAAGCAAACCTCCTTCCTTTTATTGAAGTTTCTTGGAAGCAATGGTAAGCTTAACCAACTTAAAGTTAGTTTTGTTTAAGCAAGCAGGATGCCACATAGTAAAATACATTTTTAACGTTTACAGACTAAGGAATGGCATGGATTTTTAATGCACTGATTATATTAGAGGGAATTTCTAGGCAATGTTATGTGTGCTGAGGAATTGTCTCATGTTCTAGTAAACCAGTTTCTTATTAACCCTAGCTCTAAGGTTAATGTTTATATTTCAGCATGAAAACAAGTCGTCTAGTACTCACTAGATGTTGTTTATGGGCTATTGTTTTCCCGAACCTTACCTCCAGCTTTCATACACACATCCCATGTATCACTGGGATTCAAGAGACATGCATTCTGTAAGAAAAGCAAGCTTCTCAATAGTTCAGTACACCAAACGGATGCTTACCTCAACAATTCTCTCAAACATATGAGCCAAGGGCAGGAATGATATGAGAACGTCATCAGAGGAGGGACTAAATGTTTTCTGAAAGTGAAAGTGTTAGTAAAATTAAATTTCATTTTCATTGATTCTCTAAGTAAAACACAGCAATGAAATCTGGCGTCTACGCTCTAGAGCATGGCCCTCACTTCAGTTTTGTTTGTGATGAAGCTGCATCATCTTTCTTTTGTTAAAAATATTGCAGCCATGACTTCTAACATATATAAACACACACTGCAGAAGTGGTAATCTTTCAGAACTGAGTACAGTGAACAGATTATTACAACTTATCACTCATATGATTATGAGTAGAACAAGTTCTGAGAGAAACCACAGAAAGTTCCGTTATATACAGTGGGAGGGGGAACAAAAAAAGTTAAAGTACTGTGCCTTAGGGGTTTAAAAAAAATACTCGCTTTCATCTTAGATTAGAAAGTTTGTTTATCCAATTTACCATAAGGGTGATATCAAGAGTACCTTACATGATCTAACTGCGAGACCAGCTATGTAATTTAAAAACAATTCTCCATGCAGAGTACTTGACAAAACAAGTACAATTATATTTTTACATTACATCTGTATGTGTTAGAACCACCTTAGCTAGCCTGCCGATGAACTTTAGTAGTCTACTGTAAACAACAAGTTAACACTGTCTCAAGTAAAAATACAGTCATGCTTCTTGCTCATTTATGCAAGTGCTTTATGTATTTTGGGGGATTAAAATACATGATAGCTTCTCTCATCCTTAGTGGAAGAGGTTAGCCTCTACACCAACGCTCCGATATGGAGCTTGCACTAATGACAAATCCTATAAGCCTCTGGCAGAATGTAATATATATCCACATCAGGATCTTTATAAGATTTTGCTTGCATCTAACCAACTTAAGTCTGTGAGGTTCTTGACCCTGACAAAAGAATCCAATAAATATTGACTTTTGACCTAGCACAGGCAGAGTGCTGTCGAGTTACATTTTCACTTGGATCTCACTAAACGTTAAGACCAAAGTTAATGAGATTTCAATGTTGGTTTTACTTCTGAGATTCTTCCCTTCATGCAAGTCCATAACATTAACCTTTGCAGTTTACCTCTGTAGTTTTCACAAAAGCTGAAGCATTGCTGACTATGTTTTGATGAGTGATCATAGCTCCTTTGGGGTTTCCTAAGGAAGAAGCACATTAGGATGCAACAGTGAAGTTTTTTAGATTCTTTAAGTTACAAGCAGTGGCAAAACTCATCTAATAGCATTTCAGTCAATCAATATTAATACCTTTCTTTGTAGATCAATTAAACAAAGGCAGAGAACTTGCTAACACACTTCCGAGCATAGCTGGTAACAGTTAAGTAGTAAGTTTGTGTTGAAGTCCTCAAATTTCATAAGGAGAGCAAATCCTTAAGAAATTGCCATGTTTCTTGGATAAGCTTCTCTCATTCAAAATTCAACACTGCTGTGAAGATGCAGCTATCAAACCCAGACTAATTTCTATTCTCACACTTGCTTTGAAAGCACAACTTGTCATTGTACTCCTCCCTTCTACTCCCTGCCAGCGCTGGATATTAACTCACAAATGTCAAGTGAATGACACCTAGACAGTCCTGCCGTTTTTGTCTTACAGCAAGGTTGCTTAGAGCTAAGGAACAAGTTTTGCTAATACAGTATAAAAAAAAGACTATGGAAGAACTGAAAGTCTGATGCAGAGCCCTTATAATAATGGAAATACAGGTTCAGTACATTTTTGGACTTGGAAATCAGTAACACCTCCACCCCCCCAACACTGCAACTCTATTGATCAATGGGAAAAATCAAAGGGAGCCTTACCATAAAACTTCCCCAGCTACTACTTGCCAAAAAGATGCAGCAGCAGGGGAGAGTCTTGAAAAAAAAAGTAGGAGGGCTTCTGAATTAGTTTTGCACATACAGGATAATAAATTCTGCATAATGTAATGAGGTGTACCTGTCGTTCCACTGGTGAAACAGATGACTGCTAGATCTTCTGGCTTTGGAGGCTATGAGAGTTAAGAAAGTATTAGTATGGTTAAGATAGCAAGGAAAAAGATTTTCCTGGACAAAACACTGAAATACTGATGTTACTTTTGAGCTACGGAAGATAGGGAGATTTGCTAGTTTGATCTACAGAATACTATCCAGCTTCAGATTGTCACTTTAACTAAATTCATACTTACCATAGGTTTTTGCCTGTGTGCTCTTCCCAGCTCCTACAGAAAGGAAAGGGGAGAGAGACAGTTTAGACATGAGCATGTAGCTTCTTTGCTTTAAGTTCACCAGACAAACATTACCAAGCACCATAATATTCCGTTATTTAGACTGTCTGTTAAGGCATTTTAACTTACAAGAAGAGTAACAAAGGCTTTAAAGGACACTTTAAAGCTATATAGAATAACTACCATGTTCTACAAATACAAAAGTGATAACTAATCTAGAACTCATAGGTGTTTTTTTCCAGCTAGTAAGCCAGAAGTCACTCACTAGAGAAGCTCAAGGTCAAGCAGTGTTATGACAAGCCACAGCAGGCAATCGATCCTAAGCCTCATGCAGAAGACACGTGGCACTGACAACCATTGAATCAATGAAGCAAGATTCATCTCAGTGAGCACCTCACACCATGTGAGAAGGAAGACGGTTTCCCCATGAAGGGTCATTGGTGGTTTGTACTCCTTTTATACTGAAGAGCAGAGAGCACAAGATTCTCTCCTACAGAACCTCTTCTCCTCAGGATGATTCAGGCCTGACCATTAATGATGGCGTAGTTCTTTAGGCAGCAGGAAGTGGATAGCAAGAAGATCCTTTTATCACCAAGGATATAATGATCAAGAGGAAAATTTTGAAGTTTCAGTATCTATGAGCTTTAAAGTTTCAAATCAAGACTTATTGTCATGCCTATTTAAGACTAGAAACAATACTAGCTTAGGGACTTATGCAAATTAAAATGGACCTTTTGTTAAGTATAGCTTTGGAAGCACCCTTTGAGGGCTTGCACATCACCTTTACATTCCAAGTACACAACAACAGCGCTATGCATTCCTTTAATAGCCCTTGACTTCCTTTACTATGATGTACCTCTTTGATTACCAAAAGAGGTTTAAGAAAAACAAAGGACTGTCCAGAAACACAGTTGACATTCCCATACCTGCAAGTTTGCCCTTTTGAAACAGTGCCATTATGCAGAAGTTCGCCACCATGAAAACACAGCTCAAAACAAAAGCCTCTGCATCTCAAGTACCACCAGAAGCTCAACACTTCCCTACAGCTTGTTTTGAGTAAGAGCTGGTATTTACTGAGCATACAGCTAAGATCTCAACACACATCTTTCAATATCCTAGAACAGAACTCCCAACATGTCTTCCCACTGAAGAGCCATTTACTCACAGCAACCACAGTATGTGTACAGATATTAGGCATCAGAAACATCAAGTGGTGTCATTGATTAAGAATGACAAAGTACTACTGGAAGTCACTACTTAAGCATCTAGATGTCTAACTTAAAGATAACATTTACCCCCTGGTTTTGTTTTCCTGTAGCTAGAAGATCCAGTGGAAAGCATCTTCCTCTGTCAAAAACTAGAGTTCAACTCAAGGAAAGAAGCTGATGTTAATGTACCAACTTGCAGTTGGGCCAATCTTTTCCCAAGTTTAACCCAACCCTTTTGCCAGTGATCTACAGCACTGTAAGTCACTTACTCTGCATAATGTTTTTAGCCCCATTTCAACCTGTCGGTCTTGCTGAGGCTAGTTAGCTATGATACAGTTAATCATCTTTTCAAAAAGACATGCTGGCATTTTTGTATCTTTACCAGAAGGTGGCCCTGTTAACATAGCAGTTAAGACTACTGTGAAAACAAGTTCAGTGAAATTAAGTATTTCACACCAGTTACTGACACTTGCACAAGACAAGCACGCTTATTTGGAGATAATTCAAGTCCTAGTGAGCCAAGTCTTCACCAACTCCAGCTGGAACCAGGCTAAACCTGATTTCATAATCTCACAGTAAAGATGCACTTTGTCCAATTCGATCCTGGGACAGAGTTCTCCAAATAGTGAGTGCAGTTATGAAATAGACTTGCATAAGAGATCTATGCAGACAAAATAACTACAAGCAAAACCAGACTCGAACACTAAGCAGCTAAGAAAAATGTTTTCTACTTCCAAAACCTGGAAGTCTCATTCCCCTACATTACCATAAGCTTACCCTGGAACAGTTTGCTGCCATTTTCCTCCTCCCCAGAAAACATTTTATAGATTCAGTGTAAAGGGGAAGATGCCATTTTTCACAAGACCAAAACCTACTCATGCTCTTTGTGACACAAGTATTTCTGAAGTATTAGTCACAGTATATAATTATCATATTACTGCTTCACATGGGCAAGCCTTAACGCTCAGATCTGATGTTTGCTCTGGACTATGTTAACAAGCTTTCATTCTGTCATCTTGGCATACACAACTTTTACATTTTGAACATTGTGAAATACTAGTAGCAAGTTGTTTTCCTTCTGTTTGGGGTTTTTAATTTTTTTTTGTGTAAAATTCAATCCAAGAGATAGTTAAGTATTTCGAAACTAATCCACCATGTTTTGTTCAGTCCTAAATTCTGTTCAACAGACACTGCCTTCTTCCACAAGTAAATGGGATGAAAGCAGTAAAGTAGGTTAAGTGTGCTTACCTCTAGTTCCCTCATGCTGAAGACTTCCACCCCACACTTTTTGCCACGTTCCACAAGATCCGTGCCAAAAGACTCCATAATAACAATGGTGTTGAGTATTGGAGTTTCCCCCTTTTCCACATTGGTTAGCAGAAGTTGGGCCTTGTCAGGTTTGTCACAGAAAACCAGTGACAAGTCAGCTGATGAAAGAGAATAGCATTATCAGTATGACAAGTTTAGACTAGATCCATACATATTTCAGAACATGGTAATGGAAGACTCTTCTAAAGAAGGCTACAGTTCTGCCCTCGGTCAGCTCTGCCATCGTACATTCAGTCGCTGAGCTACTGAAAGCGTCCTACCTTTGTTCACAATGTAGGTAATTGCTTCAGTTCCCAGTGTATCATAGAGTGGCACCACCACCATGGAGAACGCGTAGCATCCCTGTTCAATGATAACCCACTGCACAAAAAGAAGAGATGCAAGTCACTACATGTTTGCTTATCATAACAGACCTCTAAGACTCGTATTTGGATTCCAACAAGGAAACTAATAGTACAGAGCTCATTTGGACAAGTCTTTCTAAAAAAAAAAGTAGTAGTTTTATCATTTGTTTACTTTGAAGACCTACTACATTTTTATCTGTGGAAAGAAAAATAAATAGTAAGGAGCTATGGCAAAGATTCCAATTCAATAAAGTTCAACTCTGACCCTATGTGTAATTTTAAGTACTTTTGAAAAACCAGTTAACATTAACTGTCTCCTTAGTTCACCTGTTAACAGAAAGAGACTTTAAGTAAGAGTACAATATTTTTTTTTCTTGGTTTTAGGTTATCAAGGGAGCCAAAGCCTTCAGTATTCTACATTACCATGGTATATGAATCAGTGAAGGACTTGCTCATGTCTTGACAAACATTAAGTTTATATACACACACAGTATCCTTATCTCCGCATTATACAGTTAAACTAGAAGTCCTTTGGAAAGCCAGCCCCAGAAAGTTTTTCAGCATTTCTCAAGACTAACCAGTATTCTTTAAAGGAATCTAATCTGAAGACTTCTATTAAAAAAATGCAGTTACTTCCCTACAAGCTGCAATAAGAAGGATTTGCCTGCTAACAAGTGCAGTACTCTAAACACACTGGATATTGCAGCCTTATTGCGCGTGATGCAAGCTGACAGTGCTTTACAGCAAGCCTGATTTCATCCAGAGTACCATGAAGGTAAAGTAGTCATGCAATTCTTTTTCCAGATAGTAGCTATTGGGTATATATAGTTTGTAAATAACAAGCTACAGCAAAATACAGGGTAGCATGCAACTCCTGAAATGGGAGCCTCCGGACACATGAAGAGGCCAGTGAAATTGGAACATTTCAGTTTTTCCCCATCAAAGCATGGCAAAAATTTCTCTGACACCCTACCTTTAGTCAGTTCCAGTTACAGGAACAAAACAACATGCATCTTTAAAAGTTATCAGAACTTACAATTCAACAAGCATTGCATTAGCAAGGGTGCTTGTTTCCCTTCCCCACCCCCAAACTTTGTCACACTTTCCAGTGTTTTTGCAGGACAGTAGCCAGTTACCTCACCCCAGTATGACAACAAGTTTAAACACCATTCAGCTGGTTATGCCACACAATATCTAACATAGAGGCTATGTTAACAAAGTTGCTAAATCTCAGTTTTACAAACTGTTTATTATGGGCAAGTTTCCTAAAGTAAGTTCTCTACCAATTGAGACAGCCTTAAATACAGGGAATTTTGAGACCATTTATACAATAAGCCAAGTTGTATACCTCTTGTCTAAAAAGACTTCTCATAAAACTAGTACAAGGCCAGGTAACTAGACTCTCATGCAGACATTAGACATACTGATGAGTCTAAGCAGGCACACCTATACCAGCCATGAAAGGGTCCGCTGAATATTTCTTCCTAGATAGCATGTACATGTAACAAGGGGCAGCTGTATTGCTGTTCAGCAGCCTGAAGTTTAGGAGTTATTTTAATAGGGTTGGGGTCTACTACAGTAGAAGCTGCGCACAGTGATAAAAGCTTCCTGTTGCAGCCTCCAACAACTCTTGCACCCTGTCATTCTCAGTACAGCCACCAGCATCTCTGTTCTCTGAACTACCGAGACATTTTTCTTCCATTTTAGCTTCTAAGTTAAGAGTATTTACATACAAATACCAAACCTTGACACTTGAGTTCTCTCTCAAAGGCCAAGCAAACAACTAGTACTGGATACAGACAGCAGTCTGAAAGTTTTAGTTTGTTTTCTGACATGGCTCTGATTTTCTGTTAAGGGACACTGTATATTTCACTGTCCTGTTTTCTCAATCCAAAACACAACTTCCTTGCTTGCAGAAGAGATCATCTGTTTTCCAGTTACTCGAAGAGAAAGTAATATTTTTATTTAGAAATCCAAGTTTGGTTTTGGTTTTGTTTTAGTGAACATCTAAGCAAGTAACATGCTAGGATTTTCCCCATTAGGGGATTTCCCCAGCAGTTGTTCCCTGAACTGACAAACGTGAATCATTTCACATAAAAAAACCCCTTCAAATAACCTCCTGTCTGGATTAGTGATTATATTGGGGATGTCACAACACCCATCCAGTGGGTTTCAGCAGGGAAAATCCCAGGTTTAAAATTGTTGGTTTAAACAAGTCTTTCCAGCTTGTTCCAGACCCAACTCAAAGCCTGCTGGAGCAATGCAACTCAAGCACATTTTGTCTCTGTGATCCAAGAGCAGACCACACTACCGTGCTCTCCTTCAGAAAATCCACCCACCCAGCAGTCAAAGACGTTGCACCCAAAGGTCTATAGACAAACAGTTCAAACAGGCACAACGCTAACGTCTGGCTCCTTTTTTACTTCCAGTTCATCATGTTATAAGCACAGGAGAATGAACTGAAGAGTCTGCAACACAATGTCATTTAACAGCTTCCTGGTTAGAGACATCCCACCCTTTTTTGTTACAGAAATAAAACCGTCACTGTTAGACCCAGAATTCCAGCAGGAAAATCCAAGCAGCAAACTACTGCAGATTTCAGAGTCTGGGAAAAAAAAACGTTTTCCTTCACCTGTACTAGGCTAGAGTTAGGGTTGCTTTTGTGGTGTAAGTTGGGAGGGGAGGAAGGGGGTCAAGGTCACTTGTCACACAGCTTGCATTTTAATGGCAGTAGGGAAAGCTCTGTGACAAACTGAAATCAGAAGAGACCCAAGAGCAAGTGGTTGTCCAGTACAACCGAGACACTGATTCAGCTTCCAACCCTGTCAACACTGTAGATGGCTCTAGATAATGGCATCCAGCTGGGAGCATTTAATCAAGAGGGACAGCATATTCTTGACAAAATTTAAGAGCCAGTCTGCTGTCTTAATACAGGTTTGGATTAAGCTTAACACAGCGAGTACCAGCTCAAGCTACTAAACACATAAACATAGGTTAGAGAAATTCAGTCCTATTAAATAAATTTAATAAACAAGTCTAGAGAATAAATATTTACTGAATATTTCATACTCTTTAGAAACAGCAATCTAGAACCACTTCAGGGCTAAAAAGGAAAGACTAGCTGAGCAATCTAAATATCCCTATGGTTGTCTCAGGTTTGTAACATCGTTTGGCTTTGTCAGGTGATCTTTAATTATGTCACTTTTAGTCTTTCTGCCCCTTTATTAAACTGCAATTAGTTTTCAATTTTTTGCCTTCATCAGCAGTTCTCCCTCCCAGAATCTTTGTACCCAGGGCCTCTGGCAGAGATAGAGCTATCACCTTGAGCCATCTTCTATTTGTCCAAATATTTAATCACTAAGTGCTTCTTTGGGTTTTGAAGGGTTTAAAAACCTCCTTATGACTTCCAGCCACTTTCAATAACCTCATACTCCAACACCACTTTTTAAGAGAAAGCAAATGATGATTACATTCACTAAGTACTGCATTAGCTTCCCATTAAAGAGCCCTCCTCTATAAACTGGAAAGAGCAGAAGAGAATGAGTTGAGTTCTTCTGCATTCAGCTCTGGGAGTTTAAAAAAGCCAAAACGGTATAAGAGACTAACAGTTGTATCAATTATCAGTTTTGTTTCTTAGATAAAGATGCCTTGTCTATGGCTTGTGGGTCTACAAAGTCAGTCTTTAGCCTTTTCCCCCTCAATGCCAAATCGACTCTTAGTGGGGATGTTCACTACACTGTCAAAAAGCAACAACAGATATTAAGAGGGGGCCACTTCAGTTACAGCTCAACCACCAATACACACACTGTCAATTAAGTTACCTCAGGTCTGTTTTGTGAAAAGATTCCTATATATTGAACATGAGACGGTTTGAAGCCTCGGTGGAGTAGTGCAGAGCCCACACACTCAGCTCTGTCTGAAACCTGGAGGGGCAAAAAAAAAAGAAAAAATTGAGAGCAAGCTCATCAGTATACACTCCTCAACATTATTTTACCTTAAGTCTTACAAAAAGAAGGCAAGTAAATGGTATGAAGTAGACTATTTTGGATGTCCTCTGTGACTTTGATAACCTAAACACTGCAGTGTCATTACACTGCACTGACTGTGGACACTACACTTGCACTCAACATACAGCAAGAGAGACACTTAATCCAGTTGGACTTCAAAGCATTAAGTGTGAGTTTAAACATTAAGCTCACATACAACAAAACAGCCTTTTCTGTGTGCCTGTATCAAACCCCAGAAGCGACCCTGGAATGATTCAGCATTATATTTCTGCTCAGTCACAAGCACTGCATATGCCATCCATCTGCTTCATTCAGTGCCTATAGGAATAGCATTTCTCCCTTCAAAAAGCAGGAGAACAAGGAGGCAAAACCCATCTAGTTCTATAAACAAAGCTTGGGAAGGCAATTTTCTAAACTCTTTCCATATAGCACATGACCCGAATCCATGTTAGTCACATGACTCAAACAGAAAAGCTTTATTAAAGAGAGGTCACACCTAACAAGTGCCCAGCAAAATGACCTTGGGAAAAGTGAGGTCTGCTACATACAAAAGGCGTTTAATGACCTTAGCAGTATGCAATAGGCAAGCTTTACGCAAATTTGAAGACAATAACTGATTAAATCAGGAACAACCTAAAAATGCACAGCTGTTAGAAGATTTGCATAAAGATATTTTTAGCAATCATGAAGGAGCATGCTACTAGTTAGAAGTGTATCTTAACACCCTATGCAACCACCATCCAGCACTATGGAGGCACATTGTCAAGAAGCACAAGTAACATCTGCAGATAGGACTTTTCCTAGCATAAAATGAGCCTCTCACAAGCAAGCACCTGAAGTAGTAGGAGCCTGAGTCCCCAAATACCACTTCAAAGCTGCAGCCCTTCAGAGGCAGTGTCCAAGTTCTAAACAATTCAGCAACAAGATGCTAAAAGCTGGCAAGCACTCAACAATTTTGAAATAAAACCACTAATAAATCAGGTGCGGGAGATACCCTTTTCTTCCCCTTGCACTTATTTGATGCTGTTCCTTTAAGATACTCTAACAGGAACTAGAACCTTTCTGCAATATTCTGCTACTACTTTAAAACATCTATAAATAATTAAGATCTGTTATATCACGTTACTGGATGTGGTCTCAGCGAGCAAAAGCAGGTCTAGCACTAAGTTAGAGAGACTACTTACCTCTTTATAGGAGATCCACTCATACGGCTGGTTTGGTTTTCTGACACCTAGACATGGACCGTTATCTAAAAATGATAATCAAGAGTTACTCAAAATTTAACGCCTGGCTCCTCTGCTCTGACACCACACTAACTACACTCTCAGTGTTAAGCCTCTAGATTCTTTGCAGACACCTTCAGAAGACAAACCTCTTTTTTTAGGGGTTTGTGGGCGGGGGGGAAGCTGGGGAAGGACACAGAGGCAGCAAGGTTGGTTTAGGCTAAGGAGCACAGCACTGACTTTATTCACACGACTGCTTCACAAGAGGTCACAATTAAATTTCCTTCAAGAAAGCCCACATCCAATACATTTACCATATTGCTAGGTAGATACGCCCTGTTCCCAACTGCATTTCAAACAAGCCCAGACCTTTCGTTCTTGACATATTGTTGAAAAGAGTTATCTGTGATTTTAAACTTACTTGATACTTGCACACCCCTTTGGAAGATGTCATAAGCTGTTCTCACATCATCGTAGTAGTAAATTAACAGTTCATCACTCTTGAGAAGAGAGGACCTTCTAGCATGCTCACTACCCTAAGAAAACCAATTAGAAAGGTTAGACACACTTGTTGGTTATAAATTAGTTTCCCGAAGGAATAGAAACACCTCATCTATTAAGTTTTGTTAGGAGCCTTGGCAAATCCTGCTTGAGGGAACTTCAGTTCTGTTCACCACCAGGGGAGAGATCCGCAACGTCTCACAGGATATTGTTTAAAGAGTCAGGCTGCTCCCTGCATTACCAAAAACCTGACAGGCAAGTGTCTTATCCCTCAGCTACCTATGATAATGCAGAACAAATGAGAACCACAAAATGCCTTTGATATTCCTTACTAGACACAGGGTTTTTCTTAAGAAATATTTTACTCTATTATTGCAGTATATAGTGTAATTCCATCAAGCTTTCTAAATCATTCCAGACTCTGAGCTCTCTGGATACAGTATTGATGCTGAGATCCTAATCTACTTTTCTAATTAAGATTACAAAGACATAATCATGCTTCAAACTGCAGTTTCAAAACCTAAATGATTTTAAGGGTGGTCAACAACACCCTAAAACAAGTGTTCTCGTAAGTAAAATACTCTGTACTAGATAGAAATTTAGTCCTTTAACACAATTTAGAGTTCTGTCTTACAAAACAGGTTTCCTCCTGATCTAGTTAGAGGCAGTCAAGACAATATTACCTTGAGGATTAAAATAACCATTTTTCAGCAGGTGAGCATTTACATAGGCTACAATTGGAAGTCAATACAAAAGTTCAATAAGTCATAGTTTTAACATAGCCTTTTTTTGAGTGACTGATTATTTAATCTCATTTGATATCAATCTCGTTTCACAAATTGCAGTTATACAAGTACTATTGGGCCACATTTATTAGTCCTGCTATGACAGATACCTATGAGCAAGTTTTTTGCAGGAAGAGCCCAGCTGGTTAAGCAGAGGGTCTTGAGTAAACACTGCAGAAGATTCTGTCTCCATCAGTGGTTGCAGTCAACTCTTGGCTCTTTCACAAACTCAAATCCTGGCCTAACTAAATCTAAGCCTGAATTGTGCCATCATCTACAGTGTCAAAAACCTATTCATATGCAATCATAGGTTCTTCCCAGCCATTGGTTTATTTTCCTGTTTTCAAAGTACCCTGGAAGACCAGAGAGCATCTGTTCATGTTTAAGCTAGATAAACACAGGTTTATCTGCAGAAGATGTCATATTGCCCATGTCCACAGGAAGGAGTTAACACATTAAAGGCACAGAAGAAATTTTAACACTAAAACAAGTCTAACTTGTTTTAGCAAAACACTATGCATAATGCAGTGCTTGCCACTCCTTTGACAGTAAGCAGAAGCATACACTGTGAACATGACCCAGAACAAGTTAATAACTGGCTTGCCTCTAAAAATTCGTAACATTAGAAATTCAAGAACATACTTGCATTCAGACCAACATCTACTCTACAGGAAATGAAGAGTTCGCTAGTGCATGTCTCTGCCTGGAAAGAAAAGCAAGACTACTTGCTTTATTGCACTGGTTTCACAGATCTTGGTTATCCAAGGTCAGCTTCTAGATTTTTTCCCCAGTTTTACCACTTCTGGAGCTAACCTGAGGAAGATCACATACTGTAGTTTGTAACCACAGTCACAGGTAATGCCAACAAGTGCAATGTATCAGTACCATGTTTGATGTGCCACAATTCCCCTGTCAGATTAAATACTGTATCCTAAGCCATTCCTGGGCAAAGCCAAGAAATATTTGTTTTCTCCTCATCTGAGCTACTACTGTTTTATTTACACACCCTATTACTCAGCACCAAAAAAGCCATTTTTGCAGGGCCTGAGGCACTCTACCAAATTTGAGGATGAGACTTATCAGACAGACCACACACTGCTCACATACAAGACTGACTGCACTCACCTTCTGAAAAAAACAGAAGGTCTGTAACAAGCTACTATTGAAGAGACACCATCAATTCTCATGAGCTTTCAGTAAAGGGAAACATAACCAACTCGTGGTTCAGCTTACTTTATTCTTTTCCCCAAAGTAAAGTGAAATTAATTGAATTTTCGACAGCCCTAGAGTTAGAGTTTCACTGAAAAACACCCAGCTCCTTGTGTGAAGGCCATCAGAAGTTCAATGTTAGTCTTCAGAGATGCAGTAAAATACACCTGGATATGCTGAAGATCATTTAGACCTTACTTATGCTCCCAGTCATTACAACCATCAAACATTTGAATCTGAGGAATGGAAGTCTGGCTGGTTTCACAGAAGTTATTCTAATGGGATCTAACAGATCTGTCTGGTACAAAGGTAAGCACTCAAAAGGGCTGTCAGTTTTACCAGTGTTCTTAAGGAGCCAGGCAATAAAATCTTATTAACGTGAGAACAGCCTCTGATTACTCAAGCAAAGCAGCCCATGCAGGAGCTCAGGGAGTTGCAGGGAATTGACCCATTACACAGCAGGAGCTGGACATTAAGAAAAGCCTTGGCATTGGTTCAGAATAGCAGCAGCTGAGGGAAACCGATTTATTCTACAACAGAGGCATATCTTACTCTATCAGTGCCTATTTGGGTCACATAACAAGATAGCCACTTTTGTTCAAGCCATGGGTTTGCTTCTTGTTGACACAGGCTATTTAGGATTAGCAGTAATGTCAAAACACACTGTTGGCTCCACCATGCCTCAGAGGCAGGAGACCCAATTCCCATTTTCCTGAGAGGGAAAGTACACCAGCAAGTGACACTTAGGTCACCAACACGCATATTCTGAGCGGCAAGAAGTATAAGCTATTAGAGTTTTCAAAGCAACCATATAGTTTTAAGCATGCTAACGCCTAGGTAAGCACACAACAGCTAAAATTGATCACTTAACAGGGAGACAAGCAAATGTCTAATCAAGTGATTCTTGAAAGGCAAGGCAAGCTAGAGTTCTGGTAACATATCAGGAAAATCCAAGGAGGTTTAAAAGTTTTCCCGAGTTGAATACCTCTCTCCATATTCGAATGTCTTTTCTTAAGGGAAGAAAAATGCCAGAGTCAGAAACAAACCCTTACTACTAGAAAATACTGACATCTTCCTGTTTATTTATATGCTATCTTTCTACATGCTTTAACAAAACTTGAGCCAAATATAAGTATTTGGGTTCTTAAACCAAGATTTAATATATTTGACAGCCATACACCTGCACTCAAATCAATAACCGAAGTTGTTGAGCTAGCAATCACCAACAGAAAGCGGAATCTACAAGCAGACAGATCCAGATGTGCCTACAACTACAGACATGAAGGGTGCACAAGCTTTGCAGAACACAGGACTAATGCTCTACTTCTGCCATTACCATAGCACTGAAATTCTTAACAATGTGGCACATGATAGAGTATAGCATGAGTCTCAGCAACACAGTTTCACACTAGTCGGACTTTACTTAGAATTACTTTTCGTTAGCCTTGTCTCCCCTCCTAGAGACAATGGATTCAAGTGGATCCTGAAAGATTTTCACCGATATCTCTGAGAAGCCTCCCCTGAAGAGAGGTTGGGAGCTTTGAAGACAAGAGGGTATCTTCTAGTAAAATGTAACTGTAGTATACATACTTAAAGATGATACTCCACATCTTTTAATTACAGCATCTACTCTAGAAGAGCTGATACTTTAAGAAACTCTTTGTAGCGATATTCAACTAAGCATGCAATCTTTATGCTCGCTCAGTAATGGTTAAAATGGGTCACTGGGTGCTGGCCTACCAAATCAAAGCTTTCCAGAGATGGGAAGTGACCTGGAACAGCAGTAAATAGGATCTTTCTCCTCTCATATGAAGTTATGAAAAATTATTACCAGAACATGTGGAAACCCTACTCCAGTCACTGACTTCATTTAACTTTGTTAGAGGCCAAGGAAATAAGTCACAAGTAAGAATTAAGCAGGAGCTTATTTATAGTTCAAACTTATTATCATTAATGAATAGGTAGATCAGATATTAAAACAGTAAAGAGGAATTGCCTTCTGCCATGTCTTTTCTGGAGCACATTTCTTACTCCCTAGACCATTTAATATCGTATTGCTTAGCCAGAAAAAATTTTTGGCAACCATCACATTGCCAGAGCACATTTTTGTTTCCCCTTTGTGTACTTCTAATAGCAGACCGTTACTTGCTGTAGTAACACGTGTCAGTAAGCTTACTGTATACCATACTGGAAAGAAGCTTAGGAAATAAATGGCACTAACTAAACTTTTGAACGGAGGGGCCAGCTAATGCTTCATTCTTCAATTTCAATAGCATGAAACATTGCAGAGTGCCTGATTTGAGGCTATGACAGGATTTTGCTTTGCTACAGTTCGTGAAAGCCTACCTATTGCAAGTTTCAAACTGCTCTGCCACATTTGTTTACATCAGTTTGTAGTCACATCTACTCTTACGCACAAGAAGTAGTCACATTAATTGCATTTGATATAGGACAACTAGATGCATTCTATTCACACAGACAAATGTGCTCTAAAGGGAGACTTCAGTTGCAAGTATATATATAAGAATATCTATAGTGGTATTTTTGGACTATCAAGAGTAATACAAGAAACCATCAGCCTTACAGTCCTGCATTTTGTAATTATCTCCCTTGAAGATCACAACTTTCCAAAGCTGTCTCCTTCTTTCAAAAGGAGAAAACACCTTGTATACCCTGAAGAAATACACAGGCACTCTTGAAAGAATGAAACAAATGGTAAGATCTTGACTCTGTAGTGAACAAGGGAATTGATATAACTGCTGCTCAGGAAACCCCAACCATGTAATCAGTTGTCTATATTTGCTTCTAAGCAACAGCAGCTCCCAGTCAGACTTTCCATATCTGACTTAACTGGTTTTTTTCTTTTAAATAGCAAACAGCAACTCTGTCTGTCTCTAAAAAGCACAAAACAAAAGCTAACCTAGCATATCCAAAGCTTAGCAGGCATTGCTTTAATTTCAACTTATTCTATTGCTGGGATCTCTTGGCAGGACTAATGTATCTTTCCACAGATCATTTGAGGACAGTTAGTACCCTCTTCATGCTTGTAACCCAATATTTAGTCTCATCTGTCAGCTATTTAAACTAATTATTATAACAGAAAATTAACCTAATCAGTATACACACTCTGACCCCAAGTCCTAATTTAATAGGTCAACACCCAAACATGTGGCCAGGAATTGAAAACTGCACTGTGCCAATTCTAACATCCACAAGTCTCCTCCCACCAGTCAGATCAGAAGCTCAGTTTTCTCAGCACAAAGACTTTTTCCTCCCATGCTAGTTGTTACCACTGACATCAACCTTCAAACTGGTTTTCCCATTCAAAAAGCTAGAAAAACCTAAGCACAAGCCATATTTCAGAAAAAACAAACATGCCCTGAAGTGTATTCCCCCCACACTACAAGTTTGGAAACAGTCTTATGTAAATCAGCGTTTGGTCTCTCTAAAATGACAACATCCATCAAGTGACACTTACCTCTACTTCCACAGATTGCATTGCTAAATCACATGGTGGTTTTAATGCTTTTGGTCTTGTTGCATACCAGTAGGTTGTGAGAGCTGCAAAAGCACCGAAGCCCATCAGCGTATTTGTTGGAAGGGTGCGTACATACTGTCTGACATCCCCAAGTTCTGGCATTCGTAGGTATCTAAACAACTCATGTGCTTGCATTGCCGTTCAGTGCAGTTGTCCCGATGCTGGAATCTGTTGATATGAAAGTTACACACAAAGATTTGAAGTCCCCTTTCGATTCACTGTTGTTGTAGGAGAGCAATGTATACTTTGTCCTGCTAGCTTCCCACTATCAAAATAATTTGATCCACCAGCAGGCAGAGGCAACACCTTTAGAATTCTGTGCTGAAATTAAGCAGGCATACAGTTACTGGTTCATACTCTAGAAAAACAGGTGGGGCTGACAGGAGGCAATTTCTGCAGAGTTTTAATATTGCTTTTAACAGACCTTGCATTTTAGAAAAAAGGCAAAATATTTAAGGACAACATTTCACAAATGCTAAATATTTACTTCTACAGTAGCTGTACTGTAAGATTGTTCAAACAGTAAATGGTGAACAGGGAAGCCAGGGAGAGGGAGGGCAGGGGTATAAGATGTTAACTTGCCTGCATTAACCTAAGAGAGAGCATCCTAATCCTATAGCAGCATAGCAGGATTTTTCATCTCTTAGGTCTATTAAATAAACTCACTCTCTCTTTTCTACTCTCCCTTCAATCATGCACAGAAAGCTCACTACAGCAAGCTGCCTTCACAGCTGATATCCTCCCATAGCTCCTCTACACTAGCAAGCTTCCTATTTCTCCCAGCACCATGCCAGCGATTTATCTCTGGTCACGAGGTAGACTCAAGCAGCATCTAAGGAGGCCCAGGGCAGCAGTATAATCAAGCACAGGAAGCACATTTGATTTGTCACGTTCGCACAGAAGGAAGAGCCGAAAGAGGCTGCTCCCTGACATGGATATTCCACAGCAAGAACCAGCCATGGAAAAAAAAAAAGGGATGGCAATCAGCTCAGCTGGTGCTCTCCTCTACAGCCAAGGTCTCCCGGGACATTTGTCACATGCCAAACCCCCCAGCTCCTGCCCAGTAGGTGAGAGGTAAGCAGCAGGCAGCCGGCCTGCCCAGGGCCAATGGCAACCGGCCCCTGGTCACCCCACTGCCTGCCGAAGGGCTCCCTCCTGCCCGGCTGGCAGCAGCACTCACCCCTGCCTGTCACCCGCTCGGCCTTCTGCCACCCAGGGACAGATGGACGGCAATGGCTGCTGTCGGGAAGCGAGGCGCTTTCCTGCTTGCTTGAAAAGATGTATTTAGTCAGATAATTTAGGTCCAGCCTCTTCCGATGGACAATAGAATTAAAACAAAAGACCTAAAGAACGTCAGAATGTGTGTTTAAATAGCTACAATACACTGTGTAACAATACACTGCTGCAGGATGGCAGCGTAGGAGACACTGAAATCCAAACGGGCAGAATGATATGCTTATTAGTTTTAAAGCCAACCATACCAGGCTGATATTTCATATTTCTATAGGAAAATCTCTAGTTTACAGTCTGCCCTTGAAATCTTTGCTACCGCAATCAGTTATTCGACTGGGCAGGAGAGAAGTCGTCTAGTTCATAAAAAGTCTAATCAGTATTTGGACAATGATTTGCTAGAAACAGCAAAAAAAACCCCATGAAAATAGTTCAAAGGACCCATGGTTTGATAACATTAGCAGAAGGACAGGCTAAAGTAAGGTCACAGATGGAATCAAGTTCCATTTCTGGAAGGGTCCTGGACCCACCAAGAGCTTCCCAGCCTGCAGGCACTGTCCATCCTCCCCCCTTTTCTTTGCTTTTACGGCATAGCCTCAGGGGACAGGAGTCCATCACCTAGATACACAGTGCAGGGCCACTACAGAAATGCCTTTTGGTTATTTGCACTGTGATACACAGCAGACTGTACTCAAAATCCACAACACATCAGGCTGTGGTAATGGAAGGTGGAGAAGAACTGAATATACTAACAAGGAATCCCTCCATCTTCCCTTGACATAAAAAAATAACAAAAAAACAATTACTGACTTAATAGTTAGGATTACCATGCTGTTGCTTTTTATGCATCAAATCATGCTCATTAGCATTGCAGGCATGAAAACTACCTCTTAAGTTCTAATATACACAGATGAACAGCAAGAATAAGAAGTCATTCCAACAAGGAAGTCTTATCTTACAAGTAAGTTTTGGGTATATTATAGACACCATGTTATGAAACTAGAAGAAGGGGGCTATGATGTACATAAGGGTTAAGAGCAAGCTTAGCTCTTTCCTCCTCAAGCCCTACAATAAGCACCTTTGACTTTTAAAACAACAGATACTTGCTTTCCTCTCTGCGTTAGTCATGATGGGTCCTGCACATGCACTATATGACTTAGGAACGCAACGTAATTAGAGAGTTACTCTTTCAAAAGGCTGTGGTGCCATTACAGCTAACAAGAGCTGAAGTAAACATGATAATTTCATTCACAAGTCCCATTGTAGTCAAGAAGCTGCTATGATTTCAGCCTAGGTGAAAAGAAAGAGCGATGCACAGCACTACTTTTCATTTCCTTGACCAGTTTTTTTTGTAGAGAAGCCCGTAACATAAAACCTTTCTTGAGCAGTTATACTGCAAGCTATCAGTTACATAATGATACATTTTACTGCTTAGGTTTATATTGAGGGATGACTTTTTTTATTACACCTTCTGCCTCATCAGCACAAAAAAACAAGGCTAGGACAGAGTTTTCCACAAGACTAAGCAATTCCTAGCTTCAACACTCTCTGCTAAGTCCTATCAATTCTTGCTTTCTGTATTTAAGACAAAGCCAGACGCAACAGGGAGAATAAATTCACATTCTTAACATATGCATCCAAATATGCCCCATTAAGAAAGGGGGCTTCAATACCTCCCAGGCGTCTTTGATCCCCCTCAGTATTTACTCGGCTTATGTTCCAGTCACATCAGACATCCAGAATCTTTACTGTGACCCAGGGCGATTCTCACAGCAGAGCCAGAATCTGGCTTTCAGTCCGTTTCCTCAAGGAAGGACGCAGCTAAGTCCGCTCACTCAAGAGAAGCGAAAAAAGCCACACTCTCTTCAAACTCAGGTCCTGCAATGGCTCCTCATCCAGACAAGATCTAGACCACAAGGAACAGACTCAAATTCAGTCCCAGTGCGAGACAGGACATAGCAAATGACTGGAAGTTACAGCTAGAGACCTAAAGGAAGAAGATCCCAGATAAGAGAGGTACTAGTCTGTGATACTCAGGTTCCTACATGTAGCAAAAAAAAAAACTTACAGCATAATGTTACCCATTCTAGGTCAAAAGCACTTGTTCCCCTCACTGCAACCAATACATCTTGCTTGGTTGGCAACTTGAGAAACAGTAACAGAGAGATATGGGAAAGTGGTTTTAGTACAGGGCAAAAACTGCTTCAGAGATAACTACCTGTCCTGGCCAGCTCCACAGAAACAGCAATTCCCAAAATCCAGCCCGTGAAAGCAGTGGTATCAATTCTGTTAAGGCGTTCTGTACAGCTCAGACAAAGGCAGCTCTCTCCGCTCACACACACCCTGCAGCACCCAAGACTCATTCTTTACAGCAGAGCCAGTATCTCAAGGCAACGACCCAAGTTGGCAGGACTCCGCCGTTCTTTGCGGCTCCTACTCTCGGCGTACAATGGGCTATTTACAGCGGGCAGCAGCCTGCCTATTGTCTATCCATAGCCAGACATCGTTCGAGTGCAACAGAAGAGAACAGGAGAGCAGCCGTCAGCTTCTGTATTGCAAAGAAAACAACCCCAAGCACCAATGGCCTCTCTTCCCCTCTATCCTAATATTTAGATGAGCGGCACACTAGCACTGCAGTGGCCTGCCATAAAGGCAGGTCCACTGCACAATGCGAAAGAACATGTGTTACTTCCACAGCCTCTTGCAGGCAGGAGAAAGCTATGAAACGAGTTTCCCATCTCTTATCATGATGAATATGGCACCAAGATGTGTTCGCTATGATAAGCTGGAACAGGGGATCAGCCACCCATATACCTTTGAGTTATCCTGACAGCTACTTGCCATTGCAGTTTGTTGTTTTCTTACTATTACAGGTTACGCTGCACAGCTGCCACAGTTCTCTGTTTTACTTAAGTCTTTCACCACTCATCCTTTGAAAGAGCAATTGCAGAATCATGTTCAAGCTCCTTCATTGAGTATAAGAGGGTGCAACAAATAGCTTTGGCTATTAACAAGAGAAATCCTTTTGTCTGATTAAGATACATAATCCTCATCTCAGAGTGCATTACAATCAGCTTGAGATAGTCCAACCTGTCCCAGATACATGCTGCCACAACATTCTTGGTGCTGGCCAGGCACTCAGCTGGTTGTGCAGTCACACGAGGGAGGTGACCCACCAAACACCATTTTCCTGGGTTAGTTCTGATGCTAATTCTCAGCTAGAACAACTCTTCTCTGGATGACCAGATAGCCACTAGCTCCCAGAAGGAAACAAGACAGCACAGCTGGGGAAAGGGATGGAACTCTTGTAATACTACACCTTAAGCATGCAACTCCAAACACTGCATGCAAGTCCTCCCAGGATTTTCACCCCCTGCCCTGCAGTCAAGGCAGCACCTTGCCTGAGGTCTTGTAATCACCTGTAACAGAGCCAAACTGTAACTAGCAAGGAAACCACAACCACCCTAAGATACAGCAAAGGAGCTTAGGTAGAATGAGAATCTAGCTATGAAGGAGAATCCTCAGTTTAAGCCTTGTATAATGTGAATACGACAGCAAGTTGTCTCCTGTGGTGCACTCTCTCATGTCATGTATGATGTGATAGTCCCTCCCTAGCCCCAAAGGAGTTTTCCAAACAAACCAAGTACCACTAAACTGTCTAATCCACTACTCTGCTGCCCTCCTCCTCCACCAACCTTCCCCAATTAAAAAACTAATTATCTCATCTTACCCAGAATCACCTAGATCACCCAGCCAGGCTTCAGCACTAGAAACCCTTCTCTTTTACAGCAGTAACTGACAGATGCACTTTCCTGCAACAGTAAAGAGGGAGGAACTAAAAAACTGTTAGTGAGGAATCCATCCCATGTACAGAGAGGAACCAGCAGGTCCTTAATATTCACCCCCACCCCGCTCCTTCAGACCCCTAGTCTGGTTCTGAGCAACCACAGGGAATCATGCAGTGATTCAGATTGCCTCTGCTAGTTCAGTTTCTGTTCCTGCATTTGGGATAGGGCAGGACCAGAGGGAAGCAGCCTGGAAGCTGGATTCGGCCCCATCAGTTGGGCCACAGTGATTTACCTCATAAGCTGCAACTGAAGTTAAAACTCTTGCTGCAACCTTTAAGGAGCACTACATCTGACACTGATGTGTCAAGGCTCTGTCCCCATCTACAAGAAAAGTCACAGCCCTGTCCTCAGACATTTGGCTGCAATCCTTCTGCAATCAAATGGAACAACACCTGGATTCTTGCCTGTTAACGATGTCCAACAAGTAATCTGAGCACACACCAATGAGGTCACTGGAGTTTATTTGAGTTCAGGAGCTGAACCACATGACAAGAACCTGCTCAATGCCTTTTGTACAATTACAGTCCTCCAGCAGCACTCGGTGACCCTGTATATTAAGGAAAACCAACACTTCCCACTAAAACTACTGAGACAGCAATTGATTTAAGTTTTCTTTAATCCATGCCTATACACAGGCACAACATGTCACTGAGCAGTCTTGTCAGTTTCTCATCTTCAAAGACCACAGAAGATGCTTACAAATAATCTATTTTGCAGCCTAAATTACTATCCATTAGAATTGCATCCCTACAACTCCTATTTGCAAGTAGATCATGGCACTAGTCTCTTAGTTTAACCTCAATCTAAACACAGTTTAAATGAAAACCACCCTGCAGAAGCAAATTGCTACGAAACAGCAACTTTCTTGTGGCATTAACAGCTTGAGCAGATCATACCAACTTACTCATTCCACTCCTCTCAGGAAAAGGCTACTATTCAGAAAGCCCAGTATGCAACATCAAGTTAACACATGCTTCAAGTGCTCACCTGAGACTCTGAAAGAATGAGTTTCTTACTCATGCTTCTGTCACCTGAAGTCTAGCAGAAGGCAACCTGGGTCAGGCACACTAAGCCACACTGCATCACACTAGATATGTTTTTGGTTTTTCTTGGTTTTTGTCCTTCTGAATGTAAACACTAACCCTTCACATTGTGAGACTGGACAGATCAGTAAGTACTTATGAGAAGCAACTGGTTCACCGAGTGACCTCCCAACACCAGCATCACAAGAAAGTATGACAAACCAAGCAACCTTTTGACCTCAGGTTCTAAAGTACCCCTGTATTTCCTCTGACTCAGTAGTAGTAAGCATTTTCTTTCAGCTCTCCTAGGAAACTAATCCATCCTTGCCAGGCTATTAAAGCAGCCCAACTGCAGAGGCCAAGTTTCAGAACCAAGGCACATGCAGTATCAAACTAAAAAGCTTAAGAGTTCCGAGTTTAAGAACAATAATTCATACAAAAAGCTAGAAAGCCTTTTCTGCAAATGGGACATGATGCACTTCTGCTATAAGCCTTAAATGGTCTAACTACAAAAACAAAACCCAATTTTCCTCTAAATCTCTATAAAACCATGCAAGCTGTTTTCAGTCAGTTTTGGACAGACTACACAGTGTGACTAAGATTCAAAGCCTAACTAAAAAGGACTATTTTACTATCATATTTTACTCTGTAGATTAATATCTCCCAACATGAAAGGCAGTAAGAGAGAGCAGAAGCCTTGTGTTATCGAATGTCCTTGTTTCGGGAGTCAGGCAGGACCTGCAGAAACGCAAGCCCCCCCATCCACAGCCAGGGTTCAGCCTACTGCCTGTAAAGGTCAGTGCTGTACAGCAGTGCTTCCTCGGGCCACACAGCATTGTGAACTCCCACACAAAACCACATACTGATGAACAAACCGTCTGCCCTCCTGTTTGAGAGGATTTCTGCAGAGTTACCACTAGTTGTATGTAACATATGAAAATATTTACCGTATCTGAACTTGCAATATAGCAGAGCAGGGAAGTAGGATATGTCTAGCAGTCTATTCTTCGGAGTACCAGAAGCCCAATTTATCAAGCAATGTATCCCCTTGGGCCAGAATCTATCTCCCTCTCTGCTGCACACTTGAAAAATTGTGTGCCATTAGCCTTTTTGAGTCTACTCATTTCAATTAACTGTATTACCAAAATTTAGAAAAACAAAACCTAAAAACTACTACTATCTCCTATTGCTCTCATTAGTCAAAGTGTTGTTTTCTTGGAGGGCAAAGAGAGAGAAGAAACCATTTACTCTTCCCCACTGGGGATCAACACACCCAGGCCAGAGAAGGTATAACCCACCTCTCTCCCCCCCCGCAAAAAATCCCATGCGATACTCATTTCTAGTGGAGTGATGAGGTAGGAGAGTCAGCTACAAAGACTTTACGCAAGAAACACAAGAGTCACTTACCGAGATAACTATTTCAAAGTTGTCTTTCCTTCCATTCTGAATTACTGGTTTTGTTTTTCCATTGACATCAACCTTGTACTTGCCCTTGAAGCAAAAGGCTACTTGAGGGTTTGCTTCTTAAGAACTGAAGACTTACTTCCAACCTCATGTTGGCTGATTTGTAGTTGTAAAACGGCACCTACCAAATTTAGAAGCTGCCTTTTAAATTCATTATGATCACGCCGTCCTCCAAATAGGCTAAGGCCATTTACTCAAGACCTTGAATTGAGTACACTACACACAACAGCTACTTGTAATTACAAGCTTTAGATTTTCCCCATCAGCCATCCTCAGACATTTTCATATTCCAATAAGAGCAAGATAGATATCCTTGGACTTTAAAGAATCAGGCAGCAACAGTATGGTTCCATGAGGAACTTTGTATTTCAGTTTTTGTATTACTAACACTATTGCTGCAGGAGGAAAAGAAAGGTATTTTTCAGCAAACTCAATGCCTTCTTACAGTCAGAACTTCCCGATCCAAGAAACCTGATCCAAATCTCTTGAACTGAGAAATCTCAGCTTCTGAGTTTGAGAGCACATTCCAAGCAGAGAAGAGAATACAAACACCCCGAGCAGGCTCAGGAGAGACTGTTCCCTGTAAAGCAGTGTGGAGGAAAAAAATCTGCTAAAACCACATGGAATAGCTCTGTGGTCCAGGTACAGATATAGAACCATGGGGTCTGGATAGCAGTCTCTTTAGATGTCACTCTTTCCTATCACAGGACCTGACCATCATATCTCAGACTCTAACCCAAGTAAGGCATATGTTTAGATGCATTACCAGGTCCAAGAGGGTGCCTGCAATACCCCAGACAGCTCACAGACGTGCCCTTTAGAAACTCAGAAGGCTTCAAGTGTTGCAATTCCTGTTCCACAGGAACAAGAAATGTATGCATCCTAGAACAAAAGCATCGTGTAAAGCAGGCTGAATCGCTGCGCTGAGGCACTGCAAGCCCTACCTAACAGCAGAGAGGAGGCCTGCAAAGTCAAAGCCGCTCAACCTTCCATTTTAGGCCAGTTTGCCTCACGCTGCATTTCCATACACGCTCCCAACTGCTTCAAAAGAAATAAAAAACCAAGCTGCTTCGAGTACGTGCTGCATTCACACCCGTAAGAACGACCTATTTGAAGACAAGCTCCAGTGACCAAACACGAAACCCCTCGGGTTAGCAGGCAGCACCGAGCGGCCGGGCAGCGCCGAGGGCTACTCGGGGACCGGCAGGGGCGACCACCGGAGCCGCTTGCCCCGGACCGTGCCGGGGGCGACGGCAGCGCTGGAGCCCGGACAATGCCCCACAGCGCCGGGGATGGCGGCGGAGCGGGGAGAGAAGGCTGGATCTCTGAGGGGACCGGCGGCCGCTCCATCCCGATGCCCCTCACCGTAGGTGACAGCGGCCGCTTAGGCCGCCCTCAGCCCCGCGGCGAAGGGCAGGCCCCGGCGGGGCCATCCCGCCTCAGCGGTGGCCGCCGCCTCCCTGACAACCCCCGGCCCTCGGCGCGGCCGGGCCCGCCGCCTCATCCCTCGTCTCCNGGGCCAGTCGCCTCACGGGCGGTCCCCTCATGGTCCCCTGCCTCAGGGCAACTCGCCTCGCAGGTGGTCGCCTCACGGCTTCCCGCCGCCACTCCGCTGCTCGCCACCGCCTCACCATTTGTGAGGGGGCCGGGGGGTTGAGGGGCATCCCGATGAGGCACTTGGGGACATGT
>VWZL01000804.1:17229-55201 GCA_013396915.1 Stercorarius parasiticus | reverse complement strand
CAACGACGACCACAACTCTGCTATGCACTGCTCCCCTCGGCGCCGCCCTATTTAAGCCGAGCACGGCGGGAGCGGCGTGTGCGTCTGCCGGGCACGCCTCCTCCGCCCGCCCTCCCGACCGGCGGGCNCGCCGTGTTTCCATCAGTCCCTTCGACCTGTAAATCACCAACTCATACCTCAAAATTGCCACTGTGTTGCACGCTCTGCATTGCCTTAGTTGTCTCCTGTGCTTCGTGGGTGTTATTTGGGTTATTTTAAGTGTGGATGCGACCATACACATTCATATATATATATACATATATATGTAGTATAAATTAAAGGAGGTACTTTTATTTTACATGAAGGCAACTGCTGTTTCTTGTTGCTTCAATTTATAACGGAACATACCAGGCATAGGACTTACTGCAAAATAGAGGGTTTTTTTAACAAATTAACAAAAGTTAACATCATTTTTTAGCAGGAAGGAGTGCCCTTGTGAAGCTGCTGATACTCCCCTCCACTGCTCTTTGGTTCGATTGTGGAAGGGCCCAGAAATGCAAAATAAATGCCTTTCTCAGGAAGGGAAATGGAAGCACATAGTCCAGGGGTGCGTCGGACTGACTGCTGGTGGGCACGGAGCCCGCAGCACCACTAAAGCCGCTCCGAATAAAGCCCCAAAGCACGGGCAGCACAGACATCGGCCGCTCGGCTGGCTTGTTCCTCTTGCACCACGCTTCGTGCTCCAGCCAGGCTCTGCCAAGTGGTTTTTGCGTTACGTCCAGGGTTTTGGGTGAAGGAATCAAGTGATGTAGAAATACACCGTCTCAGGCACCGGTGACTTCATGTTTTGTCCTGAACGCATCTAGCTTCTGTCTGCCAACCACCCATGCTCATCCTGATTTTATCTGCTATGCTAATTAATCCTTCGTTGTCACATCTTTCTCCATAAAGGCCATAAACAATGTGTTTTAGCCCTCTGTCAGAAGAATTTCAGTGAACTGGTTTTCTCTCACTGGAAAGAGGGTTTCTAAAAAGTCTTCCCCTCTCTCTCTCTGGTACATACCTCTTCATGAATTCTGCCATCAACACAAAATTGCAAAAGTCCCAGCTAAACAATATTTAAATGGGTATCTCACTAATGCCAGGTATCACCTCTCTACTCCTACTTGACGGTCACCAGATTATACATTCAGGGACTACTTTACTCTCTGAAATTGGCTCTTTTTTTCCAGCTGATCAGAAAACAGAGGGACCCAGTCTCAACCAAACTACTTAGAAAAACAGATATAGAAAACAGGAAAACAGGGAAGTAGGAGCTGTACATAAAATCTACAATGACTCGGGGGGTCTGTCGTACACAGGGGAGCTGAGGAACCTGGCTCCTGGGGATCAGCACGGGCTAGGACACTTTAACAACGACATTTGCATTTTAAATTGTATTTGAGATGCCACCAGCTCTTTTTATCGATGTGCAGGGCATAGAGGCTCTGAACCCATTTCGCTAGGGAAATCTGCTCTCATTAAGTTAATCAGATAAACCAAATAAGTAAAGAGATCCAAAAGGAGATTCTGGCTTTCTTGTTTAAAGGGAACTCCCCATGTTCCAGTCTGTGCCCGTTGCCTCTTGTCCTTTCACTAGGCACTGTTGAGAAGGGTCTGCCTCTGTCTCCCCCACCAAAAATAGGTATTTATACACACCAACAAGATCCCCCCTACCCTCAAGCTTTCCCTTCTCCAGGGTGAACAATCCCAGCTTGCTCAGGCTCTCCTCGCATGACAAAAGCTCCCGTCCCTTTATCATATTCATGGCCCTTCACTGAGCTCTCCCCGGTATGTCCATGTCTGTCTTGTACTGGGGAGCCCAGACTGGACACAGCTCTCCAGGTGTGGCCTCACTGGTGCTGAGTGGAGGGGAGGGATCATCTCTGCTTGGCTGCCTGCGCATGGGGATGGACCACAGTTGAGCGTGGACAAGGTGATCCTCGAAAAAATCAACCAGTTTTCTTGGACCCCTCTTCTCCCCAGGACCATTTAGTTACAGGGCAATTATCCTGTAAATAGATTACCCGAAACAGAGGATTTCCACTTCAGCAATGTATGGATATTATAGAATTTTCAGCATCAGCTTTTGCTTTTCCCAATTATATTGATATTGAAGTTCTGTTCTCGTATACATGTATTGGCTATCATTGACAAAGTAAATTAAGTATCTCCCACGAAAAAAAATCTCTTAGCTGTGTTCTTTTTATTTCGATTTACAGGGCATGCACATCACTCTACTGAAGTGGGTTATCCCAAGCGTACCATTTGAGAGACATCCCAAGTGTATCATTTTTATACAAAACAGACTGCCTAGCCTTCTACCATACTGTATCTGCATCTGCTAACACTCGCGTGGAATCTCAATAGAAGAAAAACCAAGAAATGTTATGTAAATAAGCACTTCAAAATGTCTAGCATATATTGCAATTAAAAAACATGAGCTACTGGGTCCGTGGAGCAGGCATAGTTACTTATGTCTTGTCAGCCCTCTTCCCAGGGGGAAATGGAATAATGTTCGTTTTGCATCTGTAACTGTCTCAAACGCTTGCGAAAGGGAATGTAAGTCCGGATAGGAAATGCCAGGAAGGGGGATTGGGGTCACTCCGTAGCGGGGAGAGAGCCAGGAGCTGAGGGCGACTCTGGTAGAGGCAATGCTCTCCCCCGAAAAGCAGGCCCAGGCCACTCATGTAGGTGACATGGACTGGTTCTGCTGACAGCTCTCGGCAAATTGAGATAACGAGTCAGGGCTGGGGTCCACGCAGAGACCCGGTGGGGAGGAGCAGGAGCCAGCGCCAGGACTGAAGACAAGGCTGGGACACATGTCTAGGAGTCGTCCAGGAGAAGGGGCTGGAGACAAGCTACCCATAATGTGGCTCCAGTGAGGAAAAACAAGGGGACGGGGCGGGGAATGGCATTGCCCAGGCCTGAGCCTAAGTGGAGCCCCTGGACCGCTGGGCAAGGGCATGGATGGGGGTCCCAGGTGACGCTGCTCAGGAGCATTAAGGTCTATAGGTGTCCCTAGGGCCCGGCAGTGACACCAGTGCTCCCCGCTCTCACAGGAATATATGGCATGCCTCTGGTTGTGTGTCACCTCGGGTATTCCTGACACACATTGAAAGGCAGAGGTGACATGGGGACCTAAGTTTCTTTGAGGTTATGTGACAGCTAGAGCTGGGACAAAAAGTTACTGTGTGAGGAAGAGACTAGAATAAGATATCGCAGGCTTGCAACAGATGACCGGTTTGTTTAGGACAACTGAATCTGGTTATTTCTGTGCCATTTTTTTCCAGATCTATCTCACTATACGGGTGCATATTCACCTGAAAAGTTCACAACACATTGCATTGGGCATGACGGCAAATATTCCCCAGGTAAGAGCCTCCCAGAAGTAAGAAACTCTGTCCTAGGTCAAGAGAGAAAGATACTTTTTGGGGGGATTCCTGAAGACCGTAGTCATCCCTCTTCCTTACACACGAATGAATGCAAAGTCAAACATACTGTTGTCACAAATGAGCTGTACTGGCAGATGAAGGTCTGCGCAGGGCCAGCCTAAACCATGCTTCGGTCACACTTATTATGTTACTTTAAATAGGTCTTCAACTTAAAAAGGCAGAAGTAAGGAAGTCATGAATGTAATGAGTTCCATGAAATATAGGTCTTCTGAACATTGAGATATCTAGCCAGAAAAATAAAGTGTTTATGAAATCCTCTGTATAGAAGCACAGGAAAAACTTATTTGCAAAACTTCCATTGCAAACCAGAAAAGAGACATTATATACTTGTACATACGTACAGATATATATAGATTTTATAGAAGACAAAATAGAAACAAAACTAGAAAGCCAACTTAAATAGCAAATATGTGTTTTCAAGCATGTCGTTACTTTGTTGAGGTTTTGAGGATTTTATGAGGTTTTTAAATACAGAAAGGATTTTTTAGCTGTGCCTGCCATTCCTTCCACGTTCCGTTACTGTCTTTGTTTATCAAATATTTCTCCTTCTCCTGCCCCTTGCCCCCTTGAAGATAAATACATGGCTTATGGTTTGGGATGTTCTGATGCCCAGCAGCTGTATGAACTGACAAAGTCCCTGTTTACTTCACACTCCGCGTACAGGAGCTGCCCTTCCCACAGCCCTGGGGTGCCAGTTTGAAGCCCAGAAGATATGAAGGAGATCGAGGAGTCCTATGGAAATAGGATATTGTCCAGTAAAGAGAAGACAACCTGGCCATAACTGATGCAACTTGCTTCTGTCAGCCTAACGAAAATGTTATTTCCTCAAATGACAAGGTACCCATGTAATGACACAGGACTGGAATAAAACAGCGACAGCATGAAACAGCAACAGACTGAATTGTGCTGAAGGCAGTTCATTTGCCACCAGTCCTTTTTCTTTCTCTGAACTTTGGTTCACAGGCTGCGTTCCTCCCCTTCTTCCTCCAAGCTGTACACGTGTGCAAGTTTACTAGCAAGTGTACTGCTTGTTTCATCCAAACAATCAACATAAAGCTTTTCAAATTTGAGAGTTATTTGAGTAAAACCACAAACAGGAGGAGGACGTTCTGATGGTTGTTTCTGCCAGCGCAATATGAACGAGCCAACTTCTCCACTTTTCCTCTTCTAAAATATTTTCCCCAATCACCGTTCCTCTGTATATCTATCTTTTTGAGGGTCAAAGGCATCACACCAAAAAGATAAAGTTTACATGCTTTACTTCTAGAATCTACTTGAGGACAGAAGCTGCAACGTATAAAGCTATTTTGCAGAAATATATAAACCCACAATAATGTTCCATCTGCTTAAGTGAGTATTAAGTGAAATATTGCACAGAGAGAATCAGAGCAAGAAAGCTCAGAAGTTAAATATTTATTATGTTTAAACTCCAACTAAGCAATAAAGTGTCGGTGTCAAAAAATAAAATACCATCTCATCGGCTGGAACGTATCCTGAGCACAATCTTTTCTGGCTGACAGAAGGAGTAAGTCGTTTTATTTGCTGCAGTTTACAGTTTGCCAGCACACGGTTAACACAAAACCAAACAGCAGAGCCCTCGCCAGCAGTGACCTCCAAATACACAGCATGTTTTCACATTCTTCACATACCCACACCTCCTTACGACTATTTCCAAGGAATATTGGTGCACAAGCACAAGTTCAGCCCCGGGAACCGGCCAGACGTCATGGCAAGGAACATCTGCTTTTAAAGGATATCTCAAGTTGAACGTCCTCACGTGCCCAAACCTGCCAGCTAAAAAGCATCCTCCACCACTGCAAGGATTCGTTTGGGCTCCTCCAACTCATTGTTTGCCTACAGGGGTCAGAAAGGGAACACAGAAAAAATTAATGAGGACCCAACCCTTTCCAAAAGCCAAAGAGCTTGTACGTAGCGATTTTGATGCTCTGATTTTAAATTAGCGCCTAGCATTCAAAAAAGCCTCAACGAACCTTATTTCTTACAAAACACATCTGCATACTGGAACGTGTACATCAATTCTGTCATTTGCATTTTCATATGACACCTGTGACACAATGCTTAAACCGTGTGTGTAATCGGAGCTCTGCTTTTGAAACGACGGCCTCAAGTCTCGTCTGCCCGAGCCCACCAAGTGCCCAACGAGGCGAGCCCAAGCTGATGGGTGAGCAGACCTTGGAGGTTATTGGCTGCCTGGCTTCAACAGAGGGAGAAGATCCACAGGAGCCACCCATGTAAGCACAAAAAGACGCTGAAGCACAGGCTTCTGGAAAAAAACCCAAACCTTACGATTCCCACATGTGGCAAGTCCTGCTCCAGTGCGTGGCTCCTGTGGGAAAGGGGGACTAAGTGCAGGGAGCTCAGGTTGGCAGCCGGAGTAGCTCCAGCTTTAGTTAATGCTCCTTCTTGGCTACAAAACTGAGGTTGCACACTCCTTCACACTTCGGTGTGGGGCCGTGTTTAGACAGGGCGAGAGCTAGAGCCAGCATACAGGTTAACGTGGGGAAGACGAGCCCTGGGAATGTTTTTAATGAAGGGCTTTGTAGGCCGTGGATAAGATCAGCGTGGCTAACATACACCCCATTAAAGTATTCCACAACAAGGTACGTCAGTAAACTACATCTTCATTTGGGATAAACGCCAATCCAGGGATTAAAAGAACAACTTGTCAAGGCCCTTCGTCATAAATCACCTGTATTGTCTCTGGAAATGGGTGGAAACAATTCCACCCTCCGCTCTGCGATGGGGTGATTCACTGAGCTGTGCTGCACAGGAAAACAAATGGGTCTGGCCCGTGAATAACAAACCTTCCCCTGCAAACTCCCAGTTAGAGGAAAGAGACGTGAAAAACAGGCTAAATATGCCTCTCCTTGGTAAAATGGTGTTAATAAGTGGAAAATAAGCATTGTTTGGCCATGTCTGTATTATCAGGAACCACCATTAATCAAATTACCCACTGAGCATATATCCAGTTTTCTATACAAAAGACCTACTGAGTATTGGCACCATTTCTCTGCTGGCTAGCGTGGTCTTTGCCATACTGCATGGACCTGAGCAAGCTTTAGAGACGCGACCCTGAGTTGTTCCTTGAAATGGAGTTTCCCTATCCCGTTCCTGAACAGCAGGAGCCGGTCAAGCCATCACTCCTGACCTGGTGCTTCCCCAGCCCATCCCACTGCCGTGCTTACGACATCCCACAACCCCAGTTACCCACTGTGGAGACCTCACTGTATCATACCCCTGATCTTCCCTGGCTTCAGCCGTGTCCTACCACCAGTGCCATCCTCCATCGCCTCACGTGGCGCAGCAGCCCAGCCGGTACAGAGGGATCCCTGGTAGGGGATGCAGGAGCTTCTGCCCCACACAGGAGCACGTTTGTCCTTGCAAGCTGTCCTCCCCTCGCCGGTGTTCAAGCACGTGTGAGGCTGCTTGAGGTTGCTGCCTTTCTCCTACCACTGAGGGGTGACTCAGTGAAGAGACGACGTGCAACCTCTCGTCTTGTGGGAGGGGCTCATGAACACATCTAGCGATATTTTAATGGTCTAAGTTTATTCTGTATTTTGTTTTATTGTATTTTAAGATGCAAACCTCCTAGACCCAGCTACATCCAACGCTGCTGAAAGTGATGGGTAGGCACTAATCTTTGGAAAGGTATCTTTTACTATGCATCCTGGTAATGAAATTCTTATTTCTTATATAGAGGTGGGCCTGGAGGAGTATTTGAGTACTAATTCATGTAACAAACCACTAAATTATATTAAACATTATTACTTGAAATGCTTAGCTTTATTTTTACGTAACATTCATGGACACCTACATATCGATACTTTAGAAAACTGATTTTCCAAAAGCTCTGTCTAGCAATATCTAGCAGCAACAGACTTTTACTAGAGACAAAATACTCCTAGCTTTCTCTAGCTCAAAAATAACTACATTAAGTTCTTTCCTTATATTTTCTGCTGTGAAACAGTGGCACATCCTATTGCAACGTTGTTTAACCTCTGTGTGATAATACAAATTTTATAGGACTACACCTCATAGGTGTTTCTGAGGCTTTAATCACTACCAGATTAGGAGATCACTCAGATGAAGAGATCTGAGTCTCTTAATCACTGCCACAAATTTGGAATCTGTCAAGCACAAGGAGACCCTAAAATGCAGAACACACAGCCAAGTGCGTTCCACCAGCAGACCAACACCGGCCAACTCCAGCTTCTGCCTGGAGCAACACGCAAGCACCTCAAAACCCTAACCAGGCTCTCACCATACTACTTTTTCATCACTTTTATGATACCTGAGTCTTTTTGTCGTCAGAATCAGTAAGGATGGGGGTCCTTGCCTCTTTCAAACTTCGCGATATCAATGAAGGACAAAGAACTAGAGCCTCCAGAGTGGGCTAGTGAGTCCTGGCTGCCAAACAGCCCAGCACAATCACTGCTGCTCAGTGGCTGGGACCTGTTCCCAACAAAACTGTATGGCACCCTCAGAAACAAGGGACTTGAATTTTGATTTTTCAGTGAGCTGAAAAAGAAGCCTGAATTCTGATATATAGGCAAAACACCCCAGCAGTTAGGTCACTGTTGAGATAATGAATTTATGTTTTTTCCACAAGGCAAAGGCAGCACGGCAGCGCGTATTTATTCTCCCTGGCTGAAGCGAGAAACAGAGTTAGGAGCTAAGAAATTAATAGATCGGTACGACGGGTGAAAAGAGCAACAATTTTAAGTTCAGACTTGAATTTTGACGTTAAATAAAAATTATTTAAGTTGGTTAAGCCAAACGTAAGTCTTTAGTTAATATTATTTTATTTATTATCATATATTGTATAGTGCATATTATTTATTATATTATATACAATATTTTGTATATTATATATTATTATATGTTACTTATTATTATTATTTTACTTCAGGATATGTAAATATTTCCCAATTTCTTTTCCTATTCGATACCCCATTCATTCTATCTATTTTGAAGTTATTTAATATTACAGCGATGTTCAAAGGGAAATCGTATAACAGATCGATTTGAAAGAGCGATTTCAGTCTCTGCTCCTGGCAATAGCAGCCGGCAGTGCCTCGAGTACCTGGTGGTGGTAACAGCAGTGCTGGCTGCGGGCTCTTAGCAGTGGTGACAATGCGTGACGCCCAGGGTTCTCGTGCCCGTGGCAAGCGTTTTGTGCACTTTAAACCAGACAGAGCTGCCAGGGCCCCTCGCTGCCCTCCTGGGCTCCCTTTGCTTCTCCCCGGAGAGCTCACCGCTCGCTCTTGCTGGCTGGCACACGCTGCTTTTGTGTAAAAAGGGCAACAGGTGGCCACGCTGGCCCCAAGGTCACGGAGGAGCCCGTCCCTGCCTCTCCGCTGCCTGGCACCTCGGTGGCCTGGGGACGAAAACTGCATTCGCATTCCCATCCCACCTGCGAGCAGGTACCGTTGCGGTCACACTTCCCATTCCCACTATATGAGGGTCTGCTGACAGAACTTCAAAAAAACACGTATTTCAGGCAAAATGACTTTTTTTTAAACTCTTACTTGCCTGAAGTGACCGTGGAGAATGAGGACCCAGGGATACCAATGTGGAGCGCCGAGTACCTTTAAAAAAAAAAAAAGGCAAGATTCCCTCCGCTCTCTTTGACTAACGCACCTCACCAGGCAGTATAAGGTAATCTTTAGTTAACAATTTAGAGACTAGCTGGTAACAAATTAGAAAATTTAGAAATCTAAGATTAGCGGTTCCCAAAAAAATGAAGGAAAAAATATAATCCGAGCGCTAGTAACCTTTCCAGAAAGTGGGATAATATTTTTTCCCATCATGGCAGCTGCTTTATCCCCTGTAATGGCCCAGCTCCATCAGCTGGTCTCTGAGCTGCCCGTCCGGCCCACAGGGCGCCAGCATGATCCCCGTGTTGTGCACCCCCTTCGGAAAGAAAGCAACGCATCCTGTAGCAAATCCCCTCTTACGAAGCACAGACTCATCTTGAACCGTCGGTGGTAACTGCTGAAGCTGAAAAATATCTTTTAGCTTTGTGAAAACATGAGTTCATTCGTTTTCCTTCGATAGACCCTGTATTCTCTTTTTGCTTTCAAAGGCTGGTCGAATGCAACTGCCTCTCGACAGTTACCTACCCCATAAGCACAGAAAAAAACCCCTTTCAATATATAAACCCTGGAGCAGCCACGGTCACAAAGTACGCTGAGTTATCAGAGATCTTGCTTTCACGGGGACAAAAGGACCTTTATCGAGTTCCCGGAAAGCGGCAGAGGGCATGGCTTTGCCCCGTGCAGAAGTTTTCCCTCCCATGAGAAGGTCTGAGCTTGCCTAGAATGCCATGAAAACCCGTCAGCGTCCAGCAGCATCGCGCAGATACTCAGAACACAAAGTCAAAGCTACATCATCCTAAACGTCAGGAAAATCTACCCGACTAAAGCACGCCAACAGATGTTTCCTGAAATTTGTTACCGCCTACAGTAGCGTAGGGTGGCCAACCACGAGGACGTTTCTGACAGCTTAATTTGATAAGAGTTGTGAAATGGAAATACAAAAGGGGCAGGTGGGAGGAATGCAGAGATCATCATCAACCTTTTTCAACCAGGCTATATACAGTAATTGTCTCCTCCTCCTTATAACTATAGTAACTAATAAGCCAGCACTCAATTTTTACCAGTCCTTTAGCATGATTCAACCCATAGCCTCATTCAGCTTCTTTTGGAGTTGGTGCAAATCTTTCCCCTAGCTTCAACAGAATCTAGATTAGGATACTAATAATTCACAGCGGTTGCAGCGTACTGCCTAGAAGATCTATTGCTGCTCAGTGAATTTTTATCTACAGTAAGATGGCACTGGTTTTCCACGCTGCCCTTGGTACGATCAGATTTTAAATGCACGTATAGCTTAAGAATGTGGATTTCTTAAAATGCAAGCTCTCCAGCAAGCACAAAATTCCCTTCAGCGTCCATAAAGGATTCCCCCCGAGTTTTGCTCAAAGCAAATGGGTTTTGACCAAAGCGTCTCTGACAATTTAAAAACTTCAAGTATCCATGCCGTTAAAAAAAAAATTCTCAAGAAAGAACCACTACTGAGCTTTTCCACTGAGAGAGCACGTGGCGCGTTGGCAAGCAGGGACTTCTCTGCGGGATGTGCAAATATGAAAGAGCCTCCTCCCCAGACTGCAATTGCGTTGCACCTCTGGTTAGAAGAAGAGCAGTCGAAATCTTGAGAAGCAGAACGCTAGATATGCTGTTGGTTTGGGGTTTTTTTTTGGAGGGAGGGCCTTGTTTTTCACTCATTTGAGACCACAACTGTAAAAGTCATTAGTTCATTATCCTGAAGAAATAAAAAAGTAAAACAAATTCAAAGTGAAAGGTCAAAAATACTGTTTCGAATTTATAGGAAGCTACTGGTATCTTTCAGATAACAATCCAGTTTTAAGATTTATGTAAAGTTATTTACAAGTGACTCCCAGTCCAACCGAAACAAGTTAACTTCTGGCGGTGTGGGACTCTCAGGTTAGTCTGATTCTCTCAGCCCTATTTCCACTGAAATCCAGGATAAAATTCCACTGGCTTTCCATATGGTAAGGTCTGGAAGGCTATCTCCAACTTGTTTAATGTTTCCTCTTTGAACCAGGAACTCCAAATCCAGACCTAAATCCCTAATTAAAAAAAAGAAAAAAAAAAAGGGTTCATTCTTCTTCCTCAGACACCCCCAAGGTATGCTTGTTCCTTCTTTCAGTAACTTTCCGGCACAAAAGTGTTCCAACTTCTCAGTTAGGGAAAGTGTGGGGTTTTTTTTACTAAAACCTGATATTAGGATCCTTGTTTTTTTTTGCGAAGTGGGAGGAAGGCCAAGAGTGAGCAGACGTGGTCAGTGGGGAGAACCAGGGGGGATTCGCAGCCCTGTTAAATTCCCCTTTCTTCCCCAGGAGCCGCATTTCTGTCCTGCTTCCTTCCACGCAGAAAAAACTGATTCTTTTCCAAAGCAAGCAAACAAATGGGTTTTATTTCAATCCTTCGGGTCATAGAAAAGCACTTGCTTGGGATAGATTAGTCACGATTAGTAATTCTCTTTCCTGTTTGCAAGTATTAGAAATAAGTCTAGAACTCACACGCCGTGTTTCAGCATGGTTATGAAACATTCGTTTTCGACATGATGCTATCTTGTAGACTTTCATTTTCCTTTATCCGTTTCATTCATACGCGGTCTGCGTGCGTACATTTGAAGTAGACTTATTCAGAAAACTACGTGCATTTAATAATATTAGACTTGATGATAGGACACGGGGTAACGGTTTCAAGCTGAAAGAGGGGAGATTTAGATTGGATCTCAGGAAGAAATTCTTTGCTGTGAGGGTGGTGAGACGCTGGAACAGGCTGCCCAGAGAAGCTGTGGCTGCCCCATCCCTGGAGGGGTTCAAGGCCAGGCTGGACGGGGCTTTGAGCAGCCTGGTCTGGTGGGAGGTGTCCCTGCCCAGGGCAGGGGGTTGGAACTGGATGGTCTTTAAGGTCTCTTCCAACCCAAACCATTCTATGATTCTATGCTATCAATTTGGCAAGCCACAAGAATACTTGGGTTGAGTGGAAAGAAAAAAAAAGAAGCGTTCAACCAATATCCAGGTTTGTCAAGGGACTGACAAAGCGGGGAATATTCTCGTTTGTATGTACAGCACCTGGAAGTACATAGTGCGGATGAAATTCAGAAAGATTATGGAGAGATGTTTAATCAAAAGATGTTTGTACAACTGATAAGTATGCGATTGCTATCTTACCCTGGCTGAAGGGGCTTGCAAATAAGTACAGGATGTAGTGACTACGCACCTTATCAGTATTTTAACATCATAACTAAAGCACCAGGCATCTAATGGTATATTCATCCTAAATTTTATCAGGCTACTTGTCCTGATAATATCCAGAGTGATTTCCAAGTAAAGTCAATAGCAACAGCAAAATCTTTGGATTGTGGATAGGAAGGAGATATTGTCACAGTAAACCCATTACTTGATGAAAATCTGTTTTAATATCTTAACCATGACTTCCTAACTTGTTTTTTGTCCCAGCGAGAGTCTCTGTATTGACAGCCTGCGTGCTGTTGTCACACCACAACCGCATTTTCCAGGAGGAGCCCTTTCCTCCACTGCTACCCCAGCACGGTTATTCCACATCTCCCACACCAGGAACACGGGCCAGTCTTGGCATCAATATTTATTCTATAGCATTAGAAATGATCAGTCTTACACAGGCTGCATATCACATTAGTAAATTGTGGGCCAAGTTGAAAGATGCAGCATTTAAAACAACATTTATCTGAGGCTCCGGTAGGGGACTATGGTATGTAACCAGTAACAGGCTCGAGCTGACACACGCACCGCTGGGTTATCCAAATCCCAGGCTGAATAAAAAGAGCAAGCCAGCAAAGACTTCTGAGACCAGAATCACCGGGTTACTTATAACCCTCCGTATACTCCTCTTCTCTCTCTGCAGCAGGGTCCCCCAGAGAGCTACTATCACATCTGGCCTGGGAATCGCTCCCAATTTGGCCCTCAGGCGCATGGCTGCGAGCCAGGAGAGATAAATCAGAAATGAAAACCTTCATCAGCAGCTGCCGGGTTAAGCAAGGTTATAAGGAAAGAAAACCAAGGAACTTTCTGCAACCTGGGCGGGGGGGAAATCATCATTCTCGTGACAAAGCCCCCAGCCTGTGCCTTGAGTACAAAAACCCAACCCAGAGACGTCTTCCAGAGCCTTTCCATTCAGTTCGCCCAGGACCCGCAGGCAGCTCACGTGCATCTGCACATGGTGCAGCAAAATAAAGGACGCACAGGTAGAAACTGGGTAAAAGCCACCCAAATGAACAAGCACTACGGAGACATCTCTGCGCTAGTGCTCTCAGTGGTACAAGACAATTCGATAATTGGCAAGATTAGCCCAGAGCTGACACTCTATTTAACTAGACAAATGATTCCAGATGGCTTTGAACAGCTGATTATCCAGCGTCGTTGCGTAGAACGAGCATGACCTGAGAAGCACAACGAACGCAGCTCCCTCTCTGTGGTCACTAGGAGCTGGAGAGGCTCAGCCTTCGGTGGCCATTTATCTCCTTGTCACAGCAGGAGAGGACACAGTGCAGCTCTTCAGACACTCCCTGTGCCCTGGACCGTGCTTCAGCTTTATTCCCCTCCAATACAGCAGCTCCAAGACTCCTCATAGCAGGCTGAGCAGGACTCGGCATGGATCACCTGCAAGGGAACAGCAGCACATGAACAACGGGCAAACGCTTGCCTTCACTTTGAGTTCCACTGCATGACCGTAGAGGGCTCTTCGTTATCATTTGGGGCAAATAGAAGGTGGGAAGTTGGTTAGTGCTATCCCTACTGTCATGCAGAAAGGGAAAAGCAGAGGCGTCTCCACCTCCAGGGAATTCTTCCAACATTTTCTACCCTCTACAGCATCCCACACCTTCAGGTGTAGTCCAAGGCCAAATACTGTATGTCAGTTAATTTGGCTTCTTCAAGAAAGCAGGCAGTTTTCTTCTCCAAAAGCCTGCAAGCTTCATTTATGTGAAGACAGACTAAGCTTCTCCTTTAACCTTTAAGTTCTGGAAGAAATTAGGATCAATGAATGTTCTTTTCAGCCATCGTCTCTTCTACATAATGAGTTGAGCCCAAAGTGAAGCTCAATCACCCCCAGGCCTCCAAAGATGTATGAAGTCACACTGACCCTTTGCCGCAACAGGATGCTCTTCCCTAACCCCCGACCCAGCTTCACGTACACAGCAACTTGAATTTTGAAACCTCATACACTCATAAGCATGCTGTGCTGCTTGCACACATCACCTCTTAAAAGACCAAGCGTCTGAGTGTTATTTTGATGGAAATGCTGTAATATTAGCTCACCCGAATATTTCTATTTTCCCGCCTTCTGCTCCTCACATCTGTGTGTGGAAGGTCACATTCAGGCAGTACATCCAAACCCAGCATCAACTTCCATTATACAATGCAAGGCTCAGCAACCCCTGGGCTCACCAGGTTTGCTGGCAAGCTTCCTTATTCCTTTTCTACCCTCCTACCGGTTGTGCTACCATTTTCCAGGGAACGCACTTCCATTTTCAATAGGAAATAATTAGTGCAAAGCATCCACAGATAGGAGATTGATGAATTTTGGGTATAATATCGATATCTGCATCTCAAACATCTACAGCCTTTTACCATCAAAGCACTTTACAAACATCAGTACCAAACCCTCAGTGAGACAGGAGTGGGTTGGACCTGAAGACAGATGGCCCCAGATACCTTCCGACTGATAGGAAGGGCTGTTCTGACAAGTGCTACACTTAAGCAAACCATCAATGATTTTAACAGTTATTTAGGACCTCCTTTTTATGGTAGGGCCCAATGGGTTAAAATGCAAGCCTGGATTTTACTGTGAAGGCTTTATCATTTTAAGCAAAACAAAAAACTCAAGCACACAGAAAGAAGAGCCCTTGGTGCTTGGGAGAGATGGACAAGATAAAAAGCAAGGCGGGTTTTCAGCCGATTGTGGCATTTCAACAGTGGCAGGGCGCTCGATCACTATCCCTTGGGGGAGGCAGCCCTCTAAAACTATAAAAACCAAGAGGGAATACCCACAAGGAGATCGGGAACAACGTTTTAAAACATAGTCCATCACACACAATTGGCCAGGGCACAACAGGAGAGGAGAGCATGACTGAAGGCAGTCATAACTACATCTCCAAGCGAGCCCTTAGTCTCCATGGGTAGCAACCACAATGCTGACTTACCCTCTTACATGGCTCTGTACACAGTAGTCCCTCTCTTACCTCCTGACTAGCCCTGCTAGGAGGAAAAACTCCGTGACTACCCAAACAAAATGTTAACTACAGTAATATGTTGAAAGAAGTTAGTCAAGCAGCTCCTACTCCCCTGCATTACCTTTATCAGCTTATTCAGCGTGGGTTGCTGATGCTTCATTTGTATGGTTACCCACTCGCATCCACACCACACAGGCATGGATGGTGCTTACAGACAGCGGAGCTGAGAACCTGCAAGGCTTACAAAGTAATTTAAAGGTGATGGGTTGGAAAGGATTTTCCATTTTTAACTGTAACTGTCTGGTAATTACATACCACTTGCTTCCTTTCTCCTTAATACAGGTGGACATAGGGATAGGAAATCCATCAGAGATTTAGCCCTCAGCTCTAAACTCACCATGTCCAAGGGCAGCTCTCATATTTCTGCCCTACTGATGGCAGCCATCAAAACCAGACCATCTTCCGCATAAATTCAACAATAGTGGTAAAAGTCCACTGAACCCTGGGCACCTGCCCTCTCTTCTGGGTAAAAAATCTACTCTGCGGTCAGTTCAAGGATTTTATATGTTAATAAGTTGGGAAGGGAAAAAGTGCTTAGGGTTAATTTTTTTCCAGGTGGGCTATTCCTTCCCTTTCCTGGCTGGAGAGAGGTACTTAGCGCTGAAAGGTTTGTTTATAGAGCTGATACTTCTGCAGAAAGGATGGAGCAGCCGTGTTCTGAATTCACCACCCCTCTCTGCAGTGACGTTCCATAGCTTTGCCACTTTACAGCCCTGCTGCCGGGAAGCGCATCACGCTGGAGCGATCTGATACAGTGAGGGCTTGAGCCACGCATTCATCTGTGCTCCTTCTGAAAGTCCAAGAAAAATAGTATTTGTTCAGGTTTATATATGCACCGGCATGTTTGTTCAAGGACACGTCAAAGAAACAAGGAGTCCTGAGCTGTCCTCTGCGGTACAAAGATATCCTAATACTGCAGCTGCCTTTAAGGAGGAACTCTTTTTGCTTCTGAGAGCTCTTGTAGTGCAAAGCCGGGGTCTGAGGTCTGACTGCATTAAGTTGTGCCACAGCAATCCTGAGACCAAACTGCTCTGACCAGGCTTCTAAACTCGGCTCATTTACACAAGTGTGGGAGGAAGGGAGAAAGCTTTCAATGCCATCAGGGGAGGACAGAGAGAGTAAGAAACGAAAAGACTCCGATGCACTGCAGTAAGGTCAGAAAAGTTTGGACAAACCTGAAAAATAAGTGCACAGACTCTGTATCTTAAAGCATTGACCACAGTTCTTAAACAGTAACAGAAATAACACCCAGTGCAGAAAACGGGAATTTGGGAGATGGGGCAGTACCTGACCCTTGCACAAATCTCAGCTCTAAAACTTGGTTGCTGACTTAACTGATTATTTGTTTTAAACATGTAGTTTGGCCAACGGTCAGATAGCAGCAGAGAAATAGTCTGGCTTTTTCCTCAGACCCGCCGCGCCTGCGAGCACAAACTGGCCGACTGTCGAGCCTGCACGCGCCTTTCCAAGCAGGCTCTCCGTCAGCAGAGAGGCTTTCTCTCCCTTACTCCCGGGTGCTATGTTGGGTCAGTGATCACAAATGGCACTTCTACACCTGCTCCAGTCTCCCTCTCTTGGCAAGTATTCATAGAATCCCAGAACGGTTAGAGCTGGAAGGGACCTTAAAGAGGTCATGGGCAGGGACACCTCCCACCAGACCAGGTTGCTCCAAGCCCCGTCCAGCCTGGCCTTGAACCCCTCCAGGGATGGGGCAGCCACAGCTTCTCTGGGCAACCTGGGCCAGGGGCTCACCACCCTCACAGCAAAGAATTTCTTCCTAATATCTAATCTAAATCTTCCCTCCTTCCATTTAAAACCATTACCCCTCATCCCATGGCTCCCCTCCCTGATCCAGAGTCCCTCCCCAGCTTTCCTGGAGCCCCTTTAGGGACTGGAAGGCTGCTATGAGGTCTCCCCGGAGCCTTCTCTTCTCCAGGCTGAACACCCCCAACTCTCTCAGCCTGTCCTCACAGCAGAGGGGCTCCAGCCCTCGCAGCATTTTCATGGCCTCCTCTGGACTTGCTCCAACAGGTCCATGTCCTTGTGCTGAGGCCCCAGAGCTGTAGGCAGCACTGCAGGTGGGGTCTCACCAGAGCGGAGTAGAGGGGCAGAATCCCCTCCCAGAGAGGGAGAATCACCTCTTCCTTCATTTTCTCTTTTCCCTGCCCTTTATTCCCAAGACCCAGGAGGGTATCCTCGGTCTCTCCTGGCAGTAGTTTTCCTGCTTGCCCTCCCTCTAAAACTCCAGTCATCTAACCCCAGCACGTACCTAACCTCCCTTCCCACGCCCAGCTCTTCTCCCCAGCATAGCATCAGCACGGTTTACATCCCCCAGGTTCAAGAAGAACAACACACAAACTTGCCATCACCCTTTTTTCCCCTGCTCTAAGCAGCAGACCGGACACACAAAGGGCAGAATAAACACCCAAGAAAAAGGTGTCTTTTAAATACCTCCAGGGATGGGAACTCTACCACTTCCCTGGGCAGCCTGCTCCAATGCTTGATAACACTTTCAGTGAAGAAATTTTTCCTAATATCCAGTCTAAACCTCTCCTGGCACAACTTGAGGCCATTTCCTCTTGTCCTATCGCCTGTTCCTTGGGAGAAGAGATCGACCCCCCCTGGCTACACCCTCCTTTCAGGGAGTTGCAGAGAGCGAGAAGGTCTCCCTGCAGCCTCCTTTTCTCCAGGCTGAACACCCCCAGCTCCCTCAGCCGCTCCTCACAAGACTCCTGCTCCAGACCCCTCACCATCTCCGTTGCCCTTCTCTGGACACGCTCCACCACCTCAATGTCTTTTTGTTGTGGTGAGGGGCCCAAAACTGGACACAGCCCTCGAGGCGGGGCCTCATCAGTGCTGAGTACAGGGGACCATCACCGCCCCGGTCCTGCTGGCCACACCACTCCTGATACGGGCCAGGATGCTGTTGGCCTTCTTGGCCACCTGGGCACACTGCTGGCTCATATTCAGCCACTGTCGACCAACACTCCCAGGTCCTTTTCCACCAGGCAGCTCTCCAGCTGCTCTACCCCAAGCCTGTAGCATTCATGGCGTTGTTTTGACCCAAGAGCAGGACTCAGCACTTGGCCTTGTTGAACCTTACACCATTGGCCTCGGCCCATTGATCCAGCCTGTCTAGATCACTCTGTAGAGCCTTCCTACCCTCCAGCAGATCAACACTCCCGCCCAACTTGGTGTCATCTGCAAATTTACTGAGGGTGCACTCGATCCCCTCGTCCAGGTCGTTGATAAAGAGAACCGGCCCCAATGCTGAGCCCTGCATGGTGCAGTGGGTCACCAGCCTCTTACGCACGCGATGCAGTAAGAGAGACGAGGAAGTCCTGACCCATTCTGTGTCAGCACAAGTGGCTGGTGTGTTAAGAAACTTCCTGGGGGCTGTGCAGCCGGCCAGCTGTGGTCAATGGGAGCCCGCAAATCCTGATGGCTTGAAACTGAAAGGAGACAATTTTCAGCTATAATTTCACTCCTTGTATGCATCGGTTCTCTGATGACTACTTCCTACCCCAAGCGCTGTTCAGAGAGAAACTGAATATCCAGCTACATCAGCCGGCGGCTACGCAGGGAAAGCTCTGGCATGGAGCCCTTGCAAGGCTTGAGTGGGGAATGGAGAGCTAGAAACAAGTACTTGTGAGGACAGCAGCCTCCTATCACTCCAATAAATGCTCTCTGAGATGTTACTTTTCAGGTAACGTGTCACATTAGACCAAAGCCCTACAGTATGTTAAATGTCCTCTGCAGAGATTTCGCCTGATCTCCTTTTGCTGCCAGGGTAGTTTTGAAAAAAGATACAATCTGCATCTAACCTGAAGTGGAGTCATTCAGATCTCTTCCCCTCAAAGCAGAGAGGAACGAGGGCAATACCACAGGAGCTTAAAAGCCTCCACTCTGGCAGAAAGACAATTTCCCACAGTGCAGGTACTGCCTGCAGGTACGTCTATCTTCCCAGCATCTCCTCCCAGTCTAAGACTGGAGGTGGTGGGGCTATAAACAAACCACGGACAACTTTACAGGGTGCCCAGAGGGCAAGCTGGCGTATGACTGAGGAGAGGCTGGTATAACTGAGCCAGCCTTTCAAGAACTCCCTTTGAAGTTGAATATATCTTATTTCCAATCATTAAAGAAAACAGTCAATTCCTGTTTTCTTACCGAAAAGAGGGTAATCGTCTCCTAGTGCTCGGTCAACGTCCTTTTTTCTTTCACAACCACATTTCCTAATTTCCTTCCAGATCTACACAGAACCAACCACAAGACACATCTTTGATTACATCAAAAGCACGTCTCCTTTAACAATGCAGATCTTTCCTCCTATTTCACAGCATTATCGTCACTAGAAGAAAAGTCACAGTTTCAGCCTTACCCTCCTGAGGTCAATTTTTCTGCTGACACATACCCAGACCAAACGAGGCCCGCTCCCAACTAAGTCACAGTGATGCTGACTCCTTTAGGTTTCTGAAACTGCCCCGGGATTTGGCCGGCAATGGCATTGCCCAGCCACCTCAAATCTCAGAGCAGCGTTATCTCCATTTCACAGATTGAGAAAGAAGGGCAAAGAGAAGCGCGCTGATTTGCCCACACAGCAAAACGAATACCAAGAATAAGAGCAAAACCCCAAAATATTTCTGCCTCTATGCCTACTAGTAAGACTTCAATGAAAAGTGGCAAGATAAAAGTATATATTTGTTCTCCGTTACTGCAGTGCCTACTCGTTAGAGAATAAGCCTGAAAACCAAACGATCTTTACTTCTATTTCAAATTAAACAGATCAGATCTATGTTGCAAAACTTCCCTGATGTAATTCAGGGAAAGGTGGCAAAAGATACAATCCCGTATCAGGATAGTTTGGCAAGGGTCCCTGGTGTCAACACGACGACACTGGAAAGAGCTGGCATGGTTTATTGCACCCAGAAAAATAAGGAGTCTTGCCATGCCCACGCTGGTTGGTAAGTTCCATGGCAAAGCACTCTTTCCCCAGACTTGGCTGTGCTGCTCCGCTCGGGATGGACTGCTGCAGCTGATATTTGCGTAACTCCCTTTGGTGCTAAAGTCACTTCTTGAGTACTAGCTAAAAAAAAAACCCAAACCACCTACCCATTCTCTGTACGTTCTCTTTCGCACGTTTCCCCATATCAAGTATTTTTCTTAAAGAACACAAAAAGGGATAAAACAATTTTCAAAGCAGAATAATGTCAGTACTCTAGTGTACTTCGTAATTGTCAGCTTCCACCTTTTTCATTGCACAAAATGTATTTGATATAGAATCCTAGAATCATAGACTGTGTTGGGTTGGAAGGGACCTCTAAAGGCCATCTAGTCCAACCCCCCTGCATTAAACGGGGACATCTTCAACTAGATCAGGTTGCTCAGAGCCTCACCCAGCCTGGCCTTGAATGTCTCCAGGGATGGGGCCTCCACCACCTCTCTGGGCAACCTGGGCCAGTGTCTCACCACCCTCATTGTAAAGAACTTCTTCCTCATGTCTAATCTAAACCCACCCTGCTCTAGTTTAAAACCATTGCCCCTCGTCCTATCGCTACATGCCCTTGCAAACAGCACCTCCCCAGCTTTCCTGTAGGCCCCCTTCAGGTACTGGAAGGGGCTCTAAGGTCTCCCTGGAGCCTTCTCTTCTCCAGGCTGAACACCCCCAACTCTCTCAGCCTGTCCTCACAGGAGAGGGGCTCCAGCCCCTTGATCATCTTCGTGGCTCTCCTCTAATATCTAAGATTATTGCAAGAGGAGTCAGTAAAAACTAGCCTTCCTGTTGCAAGCATAGCATTGACGTTTTTTACTCTCTTGCTCACAGCTTGACAAATTCCTGAATTTCTTTTCTTGCAGACATCCTCAGAAACAATGTAGAAACAACTTGAATCACGCTGTCGACTCAGCATCAAAGCTAGCGGGTCTCACGTTCAAGTGAGCGGTGAAGTCCTGAACTTAACCCTTGGGCTTTTCCTACTGACTAATACATCAGGTTGAGACCTCTTATATCTAAAAGGATGCTCGGACCTTTGTGCCCTCTGTAACCTTTCAGGATTCCCACAGTATAGTTGGAGCCAGAGCACAAAACGTGCTCATTCACCACTGTATGGTGATCGTAACAAAAGGAAGCAGAAAAGATTCTCTCTTCTAACAGTCAAGAAAAAGGTCTACAATATCCATGTTCAGGCAGAAACTGCGGGTAGGACAGGAGTTTGCGCTCTGGGTGGTTTTGGCTCCTTTAAGCCGAATTATGTGTTGAAGGTGATGTTTTAGCTGATCTTTCTCCATCAAAAAGACCCAAACCGTAACAATAAAATATCTGAAGGAATGAAGCTAAGACTGAGCGTAGAGCGGCTAATGTCATCAACGCTGAGCTAATACATGACTAAGCTTTGATTTACGTCGGACCCTCACACAAAGCTCTTCTGTGTCCTCTTCCTCTCGAAGCTCCCCGGCAGCTTTCGGCAGCACTTGCCCTTCCCAGGATTAGCCCGAATTAGGTCAGAGTTTATCTGAGGAGGGGAGGGACCCTCTTTTCTGCTCTCTGTTTGCGCACTGCCGGGGAAGAGAAGATCGGGGGCTCCTTCGAGCTGTCAAAATAAGAACTAGTGTTAGGATCTGTCAGATGCAACGGCATAATTCCAGAAAATCTCTCAGGAGTTAATGATAACTGAGTGAAGAGACGCAGATTTTGAAGTTCAATCTCAGATTCCCCCTCGTGACTACAAACCCCCAGGATAACAGCACTGAGCTCCAGGAATTATTATCCCTTCAAACTGATGAACAGAAACCTGAAGTTCCAGTGATGACATTTCATTTTTACCCTTTCATAAATTAATTTTTCTGGTAAATTTGGAGGTGGGGGGTGTCACTCGTGCTGAATTTTTTTATTTTTTATTTTTGAAGTGAATTTAAGCTCATTTGAACACCCTGAGATATGTTAGAAACTTGTTCAAATTAGTCTGTTTCCAGGGTAAAGCCTCCATCCTACGCTGATCCACTATGGACAAACCTCTTGGTCAACATGAAGACCTTCTGGAATTTCAGGAAGAGTAAATTGCAGGAGGCAGAGTTAAATAAGCAGCATCGTTTTCCTCTAACGACCCACTAAAAATGACACAGTGCTGCAAGAAGATGTAGTGGAGACCATGTAAAGCCCAGGTGAAAACAGTAGTAAAAGGACTCCTAGACGCAAGGTTTGCGTAAAAACTTGGGTATCACTTGTGTGATAAGAGGTTCTCCAGACCTTCAGGTAGCGTTCCCTGGACAGGTGTCCCACCGCTGGAACAGGCTTGAGACGTTATGAGGCTGGGCGCAGGAAGAACAGCAGAGATTATCAGGGGAACAACGGGATCCTGGGGAAAAAAAAGGGTCAGATTTGAGATTTACCTGAAAAATGTTGGGGGGAGGGTGGGCAGGAAAGAGGGAAGGAAGCCAAATGCAGCCCCACAGGATGTGAAGTAAAAGTAAACGTAAACTTCGTTTATGCACACAGCACTGCTTCCTGAGCTGGTTTTCTCACAAGCAGAATAGGAGTCGCGTTCAGTTTGAACAGAAATATTGTTTTTTTTAAAAAACACACAAACCGCCTAATGAAGAAGGAGAAGATCATGAACTGAAAATCTATATTCTTCAGGAGATGGTAAAAATCCCTCCAAGTTACTGCAGTGCAGCTGTTGGCAGTTCCTCGCATGCCTGACGTTCGCTGTTTACAAAAATCTGCGAAGTAACAACACTGGTTAAAAGTAGGGGCAGAAATTTCACCCAGTCAGGTGTGTGTGGTGGGGACCTTGCTGTCACTGGGAAGCCAGCAATCCTCTTTGGAATGTGACGCAGTTGTAGCCAGATGGAAAAAAAAAAAAATTAAAAAAATTAAAACAATAAAAAAAGATGTATCTTCTGAATGTCATTGATAGGGCCATTTTGGTACAATCTGTCAGGAGACATTAGTGCAAGCGTGCAGTAATCCCAGGATTATAAAAAAGATAGCCCAAAGGAGTTTTGGACACGGACACATTTCAACTTTACTGCTTTCCAGAAAATAATGCCACCCTGGTGAAGGCAAAGCAGTGTCCCCACAGCCACTCGTTGAAAAGGACAGACACTATATAGGAATTTATACAATAAAGTAGTCGCCAACACAAGCTAATATAGATGTCTGTAATCCGGACAACTGCAACCGTTCAATTATTATTGCTTTCTGGAAGCAACTTGCACTGACAACCAAAACCCAAGGCCTTGCGAAATAATCGGTGAGCAAAACAGACACGCAAGGTGAGATTCTGAGCAGTGTAGTTAGAGGAGAGGTTAAATCCACATCCAGAAAAAGTCACACATAAAGTGATTTTAAATCCTTTCATACTATTGTTTGGCTTAGTGACATGAGCTCCCATCCTTCCACCACCCATCCAAACCAAAAAGGTAAAAGACTGGGAATTTTCTGTTTTCACTGCAAGCGTGTAACATCTGCCCAGTGCCATCGGGGTGTAGCAGCAGGAGCAGCTCTCCTGGTCTAAGCCCATACAGCTTCTGTGTCAGCGCAGCCCCCAGCACTCAGCCCTGCAGGGCTGTGCTCACCACCCTGTCCCCTCCCCAGCTCCTAATGGTGAAGAACAAGGGAGCTGAGCTCAACGAATCCAAAACACAAATTAAGAAGACCTGAATAAATTCATATAATCACAGAATGGTTTGCGTTGGAAGAGACCTTAAAGACCATCTCGTTCCACCCCCCTGCCCTGGGCAGGGACACCTCCCACCAGACCAGGCTGCTCAAAGCCCCGTCCAGCCTGGCCTTGAACCCCTCCAGGGATGGGGCAGCCACAGCTTCTCTGGGCAGCCTGTTCCAGCGTCTCACCACCCTCACAGCAAAGAATTTCTCCCTGATATCCAGTCTAAATCTCCCCTCTTTCAATTTGAAGCCATTACCCCTCATCCTATCACCACATGCCCTTGTAAAAAGTCCACTCCGTCTTTCATGTAGGCCCCCTTGAGACACTGGAAAGCTGCTAAAAAATGCGCTGTAAACGTGCTTTCTAACACATTACCAACCAACTAATTTGCTGTAATTTCAGGGTATGTGCATCCCACTCTTGCAGGAAATATAGCTTACGGGGAGCAACCCTGTTGCCTGCAGTCTGGTTATTTTTATTAATAAGGGTTCGTGGATCCTGCCCTCTAAACATAAAACGATTCAAGCCACACGCAGACTAGGCCAAAAAGTGCAGCAGCGACAGTACGGTTTGCAACACCATTTCACATGGCTTGCCGTGACATGACATTTCTTCCCACAAGCCCACATTATTATTGCTTACAGTGAAGATGTATAATAATCTATGGTTTAGTATACAAGAATTTTTAAAAACTACTTGACCCTTTACAAGGAAGAGTCTCCCCAGCCGCTGCCTACAGAAATTTATGGAAGTATCAGTCACCCGCTGGTTTTAGGCAGAACGTATTATCCGTTTGTTAAACTCCTATTGAGTCATATATACATACACACATATATATAGCTGAGATAGATAGATACATATATATAAAAAAAAAAATCAGACTGATATTTCTGTAATATCCATTAGTAGTCTACAGAAAACCCAGATTCGTTAAGGCCAAGCACTATTTTTCCTACGGCACTCCTTCCTAAGGCAAAGTAATTTCAGATGGTAAAGCTGAACTGGGGATTATCTTTATACAGCAAGATCTTGGCTGCATGACAGAAAAATTAAAGGAGCCTGCTGATCAGCTGAAATACTGCAGCTCCAAGTATGTCTGGATGACAGCCAAAGTCCTGGAATTGTTTTGCCATGAAATCTGCTTTTAGACAGGAAGAACAGGAAAGTTTTCAGTCTGGAAGAGGCTTCGTGATGAAAAGCTTGGGAATCAAGCCCATTTTTCACATCCAATCAAGCCNCCCCCCACCTCCATCCCCAGCACAGGCATGCCCATGCAGACAAGCGTGCCCCACACGCCGCACATGCCCCGCGCCTCTTACGTGCTTTTGGACTTTGTTTTCCACAAAGTCGCTCAATATTTAATTCAAAATTGTGCTGCTGATTTGCCGTTTGAACGAGTGACGCTTGGTCATAGAGATGACTGTCCTTTAAAATCACAGAATCACAGAATGGCAGGGGTTGGGAGGGACCTCTGGAGATCATCTAGTCCAACCCCCTGCCAGAGCAGGGTCACCCAGAGCAGGTGGCACAGGAACACATCCAGGTGGGTTTGGAATGTCTCCAGAGACGGAGACTCCACCACCTCTCTGGGCAGCCTGTGCCAGGGCTCTGCCACCCTCATGAGTTATTTGCCAGCATTCAAACCTTCTGGTAGACAGATGTGGGAGGAAAAATGATGTCCTGAAGAAAGAGTCGGGTGGGGAAGGGGGACCAGGCAGGGAGACCCTCCAAATCTCAGGTGAGGGGATCTATGGGCTGCAGATTGGATGGTTCTCCCTTCTCCCTGGGTCGGCAGCTACATATATATACACATAAACATGTATATACATGTAAAGACAAAGTAAGTTCAGGTGTTACAAAGAGGCTCCACCTGCTTTTTCCTCTGCCTGCCCGCACTGCGTCCTTGATCTGCAGTGGCATTTCATGCGTCACATACTCGTATCTGACACCTAGGTCTCTGTGCAGTCAGTTCCACACACATTGGTAGTTAAAATGCGGGTGGCGTGTAGAACCATACTGCTTTTGAGGCCGCAATACAGGGAGCTCAACAGGGCTGCTGCTGCTGGTGGTGGTGAATTATTGCAGTCATGAAGTCAGCAAGAACACAGACCAGGGTCTAATCCTGGAAATCGCAGGCAATTAAAAAGCAGAGCCTGCGCAGCTGTGAAACGCTGCCTGCAGCGGAGCATTTGGCCGGCTTTGCTTCACCTGGGACACCCAAGGAGCATCCTCCATCCCTACCCAGGCCCCCCCTGCGCCCAGCAAGGCCTGGCGGCGGTGGAGAAGCAGCCCTGGCGGTTGCAAGAGCACTGGCTCTGCACCGATCCCATCTTTGTTTCCATACAAAGCGTTCAAAAGGTTTTTCATAACACCAGCTCGTCACCACCCTAGATATTAGGCTGTATAGATATTGTTGTGGTTTCACAACCATCAATCTCATTTCACAACTCCTGCTAGTGAACCGAAAATCACCTTGCATCAGATGGTGGCAGCCTAAGGTTTGCTAAGTCCAATTTCTGTAAGAAGTTACGACAAGTTAACTTTTTTGGGCTAGCTCAGGTGCTGTCCCCTCCTCCTCTTTCACACTGCCATGGGACGCGTGGACGCCACGAACTCCCCGTCAGCTGCTCTGGTGCGTTGGGTGGACAAGCAGACATGTGTCCTCGGCTGATCCGTGCCCTGCTATTTCCAGCACAGCAGTGTTAGCCTGCTCCAGCCGCGCCGAGCCAGAGTGCGTGCCATCCCGATATCGCCCTGGAAAGCCGTGGGCACCACCATCAGGCACTGCCACCGGGGCTCCGACGCTGCTCTCTGATTTGAATCCAGGTCTGACCAAGCCTGTCTCACGCCCGGCATTGCCCTCGCTCCCTTTCTCCCAACAACGACTTAAACTGGATCTTAGCTCTGGATTTCAAGTAATGCACCTCCCTGCAAGTGGCATAATAGCCACTTGTTCTAGAAAATTGACTTCCTTAAAAGATTTGCTGGTGTGATTTATGTGATTGAAGTACAGCTTTTACACCAGCAGGTGTAGAGAAAAGAATTTCATATTAACACATAGAGATCGTTTGCCTCTGAGTTATTTTTGTTCCGAGCTTGGGAGGGCATGACAATTGTACACACGTACGGCAGGGAAGGTGGCAGGGGTTTCAGTCACCGAAGGTTAGGCATGACTGAGAGACATTTGGGCATTGCTTTGAAGCCTTTTGTCTGTGCTGTGTCTATACTTAGCAACCTATAGGCAATTTCATCATTACAGTTTTACCCAGCTGTCTCTAGGATCACTCGCGGCTGCTACAGAAATGCTGAAGCGGTCACGCTTTGGCTTGGAGAACAGAAGAGAGTTCATTTTGACCCCAAATGTAGTTAATTCACAGCTACTGGGCATCTCCTTGGCAAGCCATGGGGTGCAAAGTCCACCTACCTTGGCTCACAGAAGCAGTTTACAGCCACCAGCTGCTTGATCTCACCTTGTCCCTTCAGCCATCGGAAGGAAGAGAGCCTGCAGAAAGGACAAGACAGCTCCTGTAGCTCTGAAAGAGCTGAACAAGGAACAAGTTTCACCTCCGTGACCTGAAGCCCTGCAGTGCTCCTCCCCCTGCTGCCCAGGTGGGGTACTCTCACCTACGGCCCTGACCTCATGGAGAACATCTTACAGGCTTTGAGGAGACTTCTTGGTGGAACCCCTCCAGCACACTTCTGATTCATTATGTTTTATCTGTAAGTCACTCTCGTTACAGAATCATCAGAATCCATGGGTTTTACGCGTTTACATCCTATATTATACTGTACTTCATCCAGGTCATCAAATCCATCGTGTAGGTTTTTCAAATTCTTCTGCCATCAGCTCCAGGACAGCGAGTGGAAAGGGTGGGTGGCCACACCACTCTCTAGTCTAGCAGTGCTCAGCTGGCATGGGATACCTGGCTCTCCTGATCCACTCTGCAGTAGGGTGGCACAGATTTATCAATGGAAGGCATTGATCAACCAATGAAAGATCAAGTGAGGCATGGACCACTTCCAAAGACATGAACTTTCGCACCTTGGGCATGTTGTTATAACTTTCTCAGGGTAGCAGGGGAAGTTGCCTCTATTCCTCACCTACTGCTGTCATGAAACCTGTTTACATTGTCCTGAAATCTGTTTGCGTTAAGAGGGACTTTTTCTGTTGCAAGAATAATGCTAAAGTTCTGAAGATGACCAGCTATTGACAACTTTTTTGTTCCACAGGGTGATGTGCTTTTATATTATATTGCCTACCTGCTAGGAATATTTTGTTCATTAAGTTATTTTACTGCTTCATGACTTCTTTCTGATCCTGAATGTCCTCAGAAAACAAATACTCCATTTAAATGCCTTGCCTGTCTTTTGAAACGTGCAGAATAAGCCATTACAAATGTTCCCAAAGGCAGCGCCTCGAAGCATGGTTTATTTCCTCTGAGCTCCGCTAACTAAGGTCGTCTGAGTCATGGATTTTTCTGCCTGCTTAAGTCTGTGGTCTAACTATTACCCCTAAATACAGTGCCAAAGCCCAGTGTTGCAAGTCCAAGGGTTTCTGTTTCCTTCTTACACATAGCCAGAGATTTGACTTTGCTCTGACAGCCCCGTTGTACCAATCATTGGTCCTGAGTGCTCAGTGTTTCCCGGCAGCCTGGGCAAGGCTGAACTGTGCTTGCTCTGAGGATGAAGCAGAACGGCACGTCTTCCTCTCCCCTTCTGGAAGGGTCAAAATTCAACCGGACAGCGGGGGCAGGAGGGCTCTGACAGACACTGCTGCCTCGGAGAGGATCACGGTGCTAAAGTGAAGTGAGCTCCCTGATCCCAGGAGCAGGAGGTCATGGTCTAGTTCAGCTCTTTGCAGGCTTATATGTCCACAGTATTCAGCCTATTCTTGTTCCCCTCCTCATCACATGCAAAATACATATATATGTGTGTGTATATAGAGAGAGAGATGTATAGACATGCTGACCTGGGGAGAAGGGAGGAGGGAAAACCAGCCAACCCGCAGCCCATAAATCCCCTCACCTCTCTGCTGGCATTACCTGAGATTTAGAAGGTCTGTCTGCCTGGTCCCCCTTCGCCACATGACTCCTTCTTCAGGACGTCATTTTTCCACCCACTTCAGTCTACCTTTGGGCAACTGTCAACTTTGCTTGCATCTAATGCCAGATTTAGATGCTGCCAGGTAGTTTAACGTACTATAAAGAGACAGAAATTCGGATATGACCTTGAAACCCAGTGTTAGCTCCTGACCAATTCACTCAGTATCAGTTTTCCCCTTCCCTAAAATCGAGTAACAACCACGTTGTCCTTTGCAGACCACTGCGCCGGTACTCCCTAACGGTGATGAGGTACTGCGATCAACGGGTATCACAGTCCACAGAAATATCACCTATTTACTCTGGTCTTCCAAAAGGATCACCTTTCCCAATTTATTGACCGGCTTTGTAGTCGCTTGGGTGTGACAATGTTATGCTTACACGTGTTGGTACTGTCAAAGCATTTTGACATAGCGTGGTGTAAACAGACGTGTTGCTGCATGAAAACTGAAAGTTTGTCTGCACAAAGAACTCGGGCTCATTAGACTAAAATAGCTTTCCGATCGGTTTCATTTGATAAATCTGTACAACTCCCCTTGGTGGATATTACTAAAAGTCTTTAAGAATACCTAGGCTGGCATCACACCATATACCAATAGCAGAGAATTCGCACAAAGGAATTCAGATGTTGAGCTGTCATGTATTAGCAGGTACTATTTTATTAAATCAGATTTCATCTCAAGTGAGGTTGGGAAAGAGAAGGGGAAGGGATTGCTAGGTTATTATCATTCTCTGCATCTATTTTGCATTGTTAAGTTGGTTTATGGAATGGTTATACGGGTATTCTTGCAAAACTAATTCTAATTCACTGCATAATCCTATTTGTTTACTTTGGCTCCAAAGAAAGCCGAGTGTAACATGTCAGTGTGTGTATACTCAACACTAGGGCTCTCTTACATGTCACCACAGGTATATTTTATCTCACAGCTGGCATCTACACATTTATTTTATTCCCCAAACAGTCATAGGAGAATGGTTTCAGAGAGACAAAGGGAAAACATCTGTTCTGTTCAGGAGTCACAAGCAAGCAGGAAAAACTTAAGAGGCGGTAAAACTATACTACGGACCGTGAGGTCAAAACGGAAACCAGACGTTGTTTTGGTCACAGCTAAAGTCCAGAGTAACCCCAAATGATGCCAAGACCCAGCCCACTTTGGCTGAAAGAGGATCACAGCGTCGGAAAGTGAGTCAAGAAAGAAAGGGATGCTTAATCACAGTCATGGCTTCTGCCTTCAAGCACTGCAGCTAGACTTACAAAGACAAATATACCCTGACTTGAGAACCCAGTACAGTGTCTAATTTTTCTCACACTTCTCGTCTCGGATCCAACCCAAGAAAGGGAGGAGAAGAGACTTAAGGAGGTGGGTAGTCTCTGCTGTGTTGCTGCTGCTGCTGCTTGCAATCCCCACTGTCTCCATCATCCTCAGGTAGGCCTGTACGTTCTCTTCTCTGCTGTGTCATTACCTGCACTTCACCTACCTCTTTCCCAACAGCCTTCTGACTCAAGACTTTTCTTCCTCTGCCTTCTCAATTTATCACAAACATCCACAGCAATTCCTTTTTCTGCTCGAGGATCCACCCCATCCCTCAGTTGTATGCTTTGTCATCATCACTAATTCTTTAAATTCACAGCCCTTTTTCCTTCCGTTCAAAAGAAGGATGTTGAATTAAGATGTCCTTTGCAAACGGTTCCTCTCCAGTTCCTCATCTACTGTGTAGCAGCTGGTCTTTTGCCACCAGCTCCTGAAGCTTTTTCCTGAAACACTCCTTCATTCTGTGAGATCAGGTTTGCGAACAATGATTACACTTTGGCCCTTTCTTCTTGGCTTCATCTTTTTTTATCCATTAGCATGGTGCTATTTCTCTGCTTTCCATATCCTCTTCTGCTTTTGATTCCTTTCCCCTTCCCTCCTATGTCAACTTTTCCCCCACCTAACCCAGTCCTACTGCTTCCTCCACGCCTGTCGCCTGGATCGATGCTGCAGATCATCTCTGAGAAAAATCCTGTAGCAAGGATGGTCTTCCTCATCGCAACAGTGTTCGCTCCTCCTTAAGAGACACCACCTCCCCCAGTTTGCCCCCAGCCTCTAATATTATGCCTTTCCACAAAGAGAACAAGATGTTACTGATTTCATCCAAGAAAATTCAGCCGCATTCATTTCCCACAACTCTCCTTTTATCCTCCCATATCACCAGATCAGAATTTTTTCATCTTCACAGGGGCTGATCTTGCTTCCAGCCTAGGACAACAAATGCCACCAATACTACAACAGATTAAAAAAAAAAAAAAAAAAAGAAAATCCCAACAATCCCACCACTCCCCCCAAAAAACAAGCAAACAAGCAAAACCCAAACTCTGTCAGCCAGAGCTTATTGCGTAAACAAGAGGGGGAAAAGAGCATTCAGGTCTCTGAACAAAAGACCTCCGCATCCTTTCAGAGCAAGCAGCAGTGCTTCCCTCAAAATGATCCCGAGGGGAGCCACTAGCTGCAAATGCAGTTCTTCTGGGCAAGCAGTCCTGAGAGCAGCCTTGTGCTGGGGCCCAGTATCTCGGCTAGGTATCACACTCCTGGGCTCACTCACAGCACCTGCTTGGTACAGGACCAGCTGCTCCTTAAAAGCCCTTGCTCCCTCTTACACCGCTCTTTTCTCTAACTCCTCACTCGCACTGGTGGCCCTGTCCCACCTGAGGGATGGATGTAGCTCACACCTGCTCCCATCCCCTCCCCTTGCCCTGGTCCTAAACCTGCCATTCTCCCCTCCCAGTGCAGACCTGAAAAGCTCTCCCAACTCCTGACATCCACGCTTAGTCACTGCCTTCCTGAGACGCTTCCATATTTTCCCCACTTCCTTCCATCTCAAGGCTTTCTTAATGCACTGCTACACTAAGGAGACCTTCAGAAAGACCTTTAGAAAAGGTCTGTTGGGACCACCATCTATTAAGCTGTCCTACAGCTTCTCAGTTTCCTTCTACCCTGCCAAAACACCTTTAGCCTTTGACCCAAACTGAGCTCCTTGGTGTGGAAACCTATTAGCACCTGGTCCCAGAGCAACCCTCTAGGCCCTACGGTAATTAATAACAACAATTCAGTCACCTATGGCAGAACATTTCACAGCTTGACTGCCTTACATAAGGAGACATTACCTTCCTATTTTGTTTTTAAGTATCTGTTTTACTCAACTGTCTTACTGGCCCTCAGGCTAAGTGGGAGGAAAGGAGAAGACTGAACGTAAATCTTTAGACTGATAAGCGGAACGGCAGTATTCCTTGAAGGCAGCAGCCTTCATGCTGAAAATAATTTTGTCCAAACAATTAACTGGTTTAATTCCTGGCTTGGTACACAGAGATTTCAAACCCAGGATCTGTAGGGCATTGCGTTTTTTCCTGCAGCTCAGTAAAACTAGTCATAAATTTGCATCAATTTTGACAGTTTCAGGCCTCCAGCTCACCATTTGCTCACCACTACATTTTCTCTTTTCCTTTTGACGTTTTCAATATGAAAGTTCAGCCTGTCATTTCAAACTACCCTTTCAAACTAAATTCAATTTTAAAACAGGCCGAAAGCAAAAAGGAGTGTTTTCTTCCAAGCCAGCGTGGATCTGTGGGATCTCTGTTTCAGAAAAAAAACCTGAGGACAAAACTTCCATCTCTCCAATTTTTTCACGTTCTCACCAACCCCAAAAAAATGTTATTAACACAACTGCAGTCTGCAAACAACTGCCTTAGCCTGGATAGTACATCATCTTCTCTTGCTTTCCAGTGCTGAAAAAAAACGGACAGATTTTAACATTATTTTTCCACCAACACTACCGGTGCCATTGTCACAGGAACCCCACCGCAGATTCCTGAGTGCCATCTCATGGCCCTCTACCTCGCCATGCCCTATACCTGTCCAAGCACACCTTGATGGCATGGTGCTCCACCAAAGCACAGGCTTGGGCTGCATGCCCGAGAGTCATCCCTGCAGGACGCTGTGCAGGCAGACCGCCTGGGAAATTTCCCTGCAAACCCTATGGCCGCATCCCTATGGCCATATGTGTGCAGCAGCCAAGAGGGCTGGAGCCCCTCTGCTGTGAGGACAGGCTGTGAGAGTTGGGGGGGTTCAGCCTGGAGAAGAGAAGGCTCCGGGGAGACCTTAGAGCCCCTTCCAGTCCCTAAAGGGGCTCCAGGAAAGCTGGGGAGGGACTCTGGATCAGGGAAGGGAGCCATAGGACGAGGGGGAAGGGTTTTAAACTAAAAGAGGGAAGATTTAGATTAGATATAAGGAAGAAATTCTTTACTCTGAGAGTGGTGCCTCAGGCTGCCCAGAGAGGTGGTAGATGCCCCATCCCTGGAGGTGTCCAAGGCCAGGCTGGACGGGGCTTGGAGCAACCTGGTCTGGTGGGAGGTGTCTCTGCCCAGGACAGGGGCGTGGAACTAGATGATCTCTAAGGTCCCTTCCAACCCAAACCATTCTATGATTCTATGAGTCTATATTGCAGGTGCCCTTCCCACGACAATCCATCAGTTTTGGACGAGACCATCCAACCCATCTGTGAGAAGACAAGGTCAGGTCCATGAAGCTTGGCATGGACACAAGCCGTATTTCAAACACACCAACCAGCAAAAGATATCTAAGGTGCATCCTCACTTTGCAGATCACATTAAATGTGCACAGCCAGGCTGAGTTGGGCTCCTTTCTCAGTGTCACCAGCACCATGGGCAAGAGGGGCAGGGCAAGGCTTCCCACACTCCAGGCAGACTTTATGACCTTTATGCCTTCTGAGGCTCCGGCAGATTGAGTTTCCTAGGGCCTGGACTTGTCCTCTCCACACTCCCAGCGCTGTGCCTGACGCTCACCTCTGCCTGACTTGCAAAACTGCTTTTTCCACACCATTTCGTCAGAGTCTTGTAGCAATTTGGGCCCATATTCTGTTTCTCTGCCAACCCCGTTGTGACACTGCGTGTTGGAGCAACATGTACCCATCCATAAACTGCAAAACTATTTAAAGTGGTCGTCTTAGCAGTTTCTTAAGCAGCAAAGACTGCAGAATAACGTGTCGGGGAAGACAGTATTTTGCAGGTAACACGTGTATGTCCTTTGCATGAAACAAGTGTTGTGGATTTGCTGGGAATATACCTCAACCTTTTGCTCGGCCTTCAAGGTAGATAGAGCAGAGGGAATCATCGTTGTTATGGGACAAGTTATGTAGGCAAAAGGTTAAAATAATGTCATTGGCTTGGGCTTCCCGCAAGAACGCAACCAGTTATCTGAGATCAGAGTTAACCATTCACAAATGCTGAGGTGCCCCGAGGGGACAAAATAGGATTGCTCCCCTCCCATTGGTACAGATAATTAGAGGTTACTCGGGAGAGGATCATCCAGGCCAGAGATAACCTAATAAAGAAGGGAGGAGGTTACAAAGGCGGGCTCTCATTTTCACAATAATGGTACAACCTGTGCAGGATGCCCATTAAGTGATTCTACATTCAAAACCAAAATGAACAAAACCCTCAGGTCTCCTGGGAATACGGCAAGAACAGTTTGCCGTGAAAAACACACTGAAACATTCATGTTCTTGCACGTTACTATTCACATCTGCACGTTTCAACATGCTGACTCACCCCCGCTTCTCACTGTTGGCCCACGGCCCACATAAATATAATTATACAGATCATATTTTAGAGGTGGGCCCATACATCTAAAGGGTAAGCAGATCAGACTGGGTTTACACAACCCGGTCAAAGACTGGAGGAGCCCCTGCGCAGCTCTCTAGCAGCTACAGCGGCTCTTTGGTCCCACTGAAATCCTGAAATCACTGAAATCCTTCTTCATCCCAAGCCACAAAATGTTCTCAACGTGTCGCTGAGGAAAGCCGTGCATGTGCACGGCATGCCAGTTTATACCATTTTAACTCAATTCTCCTTTTGAAATACATCATACCTGTCTATGGCTTGTAGAGCTTGTTTGTATTATATTATTTGTAAAAAATCTGGAAGCAATGCGACGGTTCCATATAAAACAGGGATGCGCACATTTGCAGGAGAGTATGCAGGCAGAGGTGCCCCGAAGCTGTTTTAGCACCATATCGTGATGGCAATTTTAAACCATTTTTTTCTTGAAGACATTTGAGGCTTAAAAATACCCTTTTTCTCTTAACATCGCTTATTACATTTAGAGACTTTGTAGTGGAAAATTCAGGTTAAAATTATTTTATCTAAAAATGCAAAGTTCAGACTGACTCAATCATGGTAATCTGTATTCGGCTAAAACTCCCGATTTCAATGACAGGTTCTTGAGTAACAGCAGAGGGCTAAGTACCTAGATAAAAAGCTACTTTCAGAGCAAGTAAACAGACCGATCTAAAGATCACCCCACCTTTCTTACCGGGGAAGCCTCTAGTTGCAAGGCATAGATCAAAAGAAACACCTGGCAGAACACTGAGAAATGGCAATACTTCTAGGCATCCCACCTCAAGTAATTCCTAAGACATTCCACGTACACTACATTTTGGGTCAGTATTCCTCTTTCTTTTCACACCCACAAAAGGGAAATGAACTACCCGAAGCACAAGAGAAACAGAATAAGGAGGTATGCTTGCAGGTGGATCAATATTATTTTTCAGTGCTGAAATGTCAAAATAATCCAGGTTTGCTCCTTGAGGTCCTCCTGAATGAAGTACGCTGCCCCACTAAAAACATCTACCAGTTCCATCAACGTCTTCCAAGGGCTGGCCAGCTCATCGTCTTACCAGCCAGAATACACCAGTCCAGCCCCACCTTCTTGACAGCTGGATTCCTCTTGAGCCATCACATCTCCTTTCTTTTCTCTGGTCCTCACTGGACTGACAACCCATCACATCCATGTGCAGAATGAGAGGGCAAAAGCAAGTCACTCTTGTAGGGAAACAGATCTTCATTAGGCTGCTGTAAAACCAGCCCTGGTGCTGCGCAGGTAAAGCTCAGACACCAAAAGATGAGGATCTCCATCAGAGTCTTAGTGTTTAAAGAACCCAGGAAAAGAAACCAGGAGAATCATCTTGGAGAAGATTTAACGTACCTTTTACCTACAAGCCCTGAGTCCCAGCAAAAAGGCAGGCAATCAGAAATCAGCTTAATTTCTGGTAATCGGCAGCACAAAAGCACTTTGTAGCAGCTTCCAGTTAACCAAGGCAGATGCAGCCGACTGTGAAATGTTTGACAAAAGAATGAAGAGTAACATGCCCCATAAAATTGAGACCTGTAAGCACGATAGTTTTAAGTACAAAAAGGAAGGGAAAAGAGCGAGAGGATCTGTGACTGGTGGAGGGTGAAGAGCTGCCTTTGAGACGCTCAGTGAACCTCTAACGAGAGACATAATTCAGATCTGGGACAAGAAGACATTTAGCAAGATGCTACGGGGAGATTCAGAATTAACTTGGGACAAAGCAAAGAAAATTTGCCGGCCAAAGCAAGGCATCCCCGTCACACTGATACAGAGGAACTCCACGGTGTACGGCAGTACTCTGATACTGCAGGCAGAGTGGAGAATCTAAAGTAGCAGACAAAAACAGACGTGAATCAGAGAGACATGAAGCCGAGCAGTGCCAAAGTCCACAAGAAATCAGAGAATACTCTGGAAAGATGGCCAGTGCCAAGTGTTTTTCTGTACTGCACGTGTCAGCATTGTTGTGCTCTGAGCACGCCAAGCCGTTGCTGAAAGGGCCTCCCCCTCCCCCAGCTCCCTTGAAAAATGTTGACTTTTTAAATCCCCAAATAGATGATTTGTGATTTAGACTACAAACTTACTTAACTTGCAGAACGAAAGACCAGCGAAAGGCAAAGTCCAGAGCTGAGCTGACATGTCAGTCCAAGTCAAACACATGCTGTTTGGTCTCTCGTGGACTGTGAACTGCAGCCATCAGAGGAACTGCTCTGGACCAAACCCTGAAGAAAGGCATCAAATCTCCTAGCATGGGATGGTCTGGCCAGCATTTGTTGGGGCCTTATTATGAACCTAAAGAAAAGCTCTCAGAATAAACCCAGGTTTCATCTGAAGCACCAGGAGGCTAATCCATAGAACCATAGAGTGGTTTGCGTTGGAAGGAACCTTAAAGACCATCTTGTTCCACCCCCCCATCCTGGGCAGAGACATCTCCCACCAGACCAGCTTGCTCCAAGCCCCGTCCAGCCTGGCCTTGAACCCCTCCAGGGATGGGGCAGCCACAGCTTCTCTGGGCAGCCTGGGCCAGGGGCTCACCACCCTCACAGCAAAGAGTTTCTTCCTACTATCTGATCTTTCAGTAATTCCTATCATGATGCATTAGAAAAGATGAATGGCAACTGTGCAGAACTTGAAAAACCTCAATGAAATGCCTCAGATGGAAAGCAACACCGATGGAGCTGTAGAAGCAAACCTACCCAACAAAGAAAACACAAGAACCACGCAGGAGAAGGTACCCAAAGGAAAGCCGGCACCGGTGCATTGGTGTCAGGAGGAAGGCAGCCACTGCCTCCTATGTGCCTGGTGAGGGCAACCACCAGGCTGCGGTACGAAAGCATCTCAACTCCGGATGCTACTTTGAGGGACATGTTACCTTGAGCATTGCGCAGGCTGTCCCTGTGATTTACTGAAGGGTCAAGACTCTGCTTCTCCAGTGGGACACCTGGGCTGAGGCTCAAAGCTCCTTTTCAAGCACAGCCCACAAATACGAAAAAGGTCAGATAGAGAAAACATGATTTTCTACCCAAAAGACAGTGAAAATTAGGTCAAATAGTGGAGAAACTCAAATCCACTGTTTATTCTAAACCTGGTGTTGCTGCAACAAGCCTGTATCTGTTGGAAGAGCTTTCCTCATTCTGTGGGACATACCCGGGGTTGTTTACCAATCTTCA